>JABFQC010004018.1:0-13226 GCA_022817085.1 Psilanteris sp. ZL-2020 | reverse complement strand
GAATTTGTGTCCGAAGAAAAGTTTTACTTATAATGATTATTACAACTCATTTGTTATTTAAGTCGGAGTGGGCTTCCCCTTAATGAAAGAAATAATTTAATAGAAAAAAAAACGAAAAAAAAAAAAAAAAAAAAAAAAAAAGAAAAAAAAAAAAATAAAAAAAAAAAAAAAAAAATAAAAAAAAAAAAAAAAAAAAAAAAAAAAAATAAATAGTTACAAATCACTGTACAGAAATCATGTTTGCTGGTGCCGTTGCTCGTCGGACAAAATAATG
The DNA here is from genome assembly GCA_022817085.1 of Psilanteris sp. ZL-2020. Taxonomy (NCBI): domain Eukaryota; kingdom Metazoa; phylum Arthropoda; class Insecta; order Hymenoptera; family Scelionidae; genus Psilanteris; species Psilanteris sp. ZL-2020. Next base: position 12,952 of record JABFQC010004018.1, on the reverse strand, counting down.
TCGCCGGTTAGTCTCAAACCGTGACTTTTAACCCCATGCAACGACGGCCCTTAACGTTTCGACCGATTAATCATTCAAAGGCACGGAGATTCCTGCGTGTGATTTGTACAGAACAGTTCGATCGATTTGTTACTTTTAAGCGAATACCAAGATCAATATGTACATTTACGTCGTGTTATTGGCGCAAGTAGATAACTCATTTGGGATCAAGTTTGACGTTGTTGTTGATCATATACATTGATTGGATAATACATAAGTTTTCATGTAGGAATGTATATACACTTGACGAGAATGCAGTAAGCGGTTTGAATTGGAGAACAATGGTGTTCATTGATGTGCTGCCTGTTTGTTAGGGTAAACCAATTTGATGATGCGAATTTTGACATTCGTTCGAGATCAAACGTGATTGTTTTAGTTGTCAGTCATTCGTGACGTTGTTGTCTGCTAATGAATCGACGCGTTTATGTTGTTCTGTGTTGTTGGTACCAAAAATTGTTGTGCAATTTTAAACGCCTGTAACGTTAATTGAAATGGTTGTGGAACCATTGGTACACCAATGTCTTGTTTCAAGACACTCTCGTGGAACAGACATTAAGAGGATGTCACAGATTAGTAGTCACCTGCAATACCGTGTCATAAAATTTGATCTTATTTAACATGTCCTTCTAATGAAACTTGGTAGGCATAAAATATAGACATGAACAAACACCGATAATCTCATAAATTTGCAAAATTCTGAACAAAATTTTGTGAATATTAAAATTAATTGAATAAACTTTTTCTCCCATTCATAGCGCACACCGACTATCTCCACAATTATTAAAATTCACTTTTATTCTTAACAAAATTGAAAAAACACTAACTCCAGGAATATTTAGTCTGTGACATACCCTTAAAGGTGTTTTTATCGTTGGACACCATTTAAGCCGTTTCCATGAAAATGTCTGGATTCGAGACACTTCCCTGTTAAAAAATACTAATAAATACTAATAGACCTAATAATTCTATTAGATTTTATACGGCTTTTGTCCAAGGAAATTGTACGAATGCATTAGTTTGCTTATTTCCTATTGATACAAATAAGACTTTCTATTAGTGATTTTAAAATCGTATCTGGAAATACCGTAATTTCTGTTTGGAACTATTAGTTTTTATAAGTATTTTTAATAGAGTTCTTTTAGAGTTCCTTTTTGACACGTGCATGGCGTTTCAAACGTCGAATGTCAACGAATCATACTTAGATGAATGAGAAGAATTGTTCCAATAGAAAAAGTTGCGTTTTTTAATTGTATTATCAATAGCAATATTATTAATCTTATTGTATTGTAACAACACTGCTAACAAATTTTAAGACCCTAAGTGATTTAGCCAAGACATCTAGGTGTCTTAATCTAATAAATAAATAAGTCACTTAGTGTCTTAAAACAATGACATTTAAGACACTTTTTTCTAGCATTGAAAAAGTTGTTTTTGAAATGAAATTAAACGCCATTAAACGCGCCAATCAAGTAAACTTTTCAGACTCGTTGAAACTTCATGCATTCTTCAGTCTGGTTTAACATTCAAATATTATTCAATTACATGTGGATTGTTCAAAATAATTGTTTAAAAATGCACACCCGGGTTCATTAGTGGTCGAATATATATACGTTGCTTAATGATCATTTCATTAATGAAATTAGCTCGACGATAGTTTAAAGTCAAGTCAACTGTGTAAGATATATATCTATGTATATGTATATATATACGTATGTATATATATAATATGAATTGTCTGTGAATGACAAAACGTCCGGTTTATTGTACAATGCGCATGGGCGATTCCAAAATTTAGTGCATCGCATGTTACATTGGACGTAGTTCCAAAATCGTTTCACCCATATAAATATATATATATATATATATATATATATATACATATAGAAAGAGTAATTCGAAAGTTTTATGTTGATCTGAAAATTACAATGGTAAATCGAATGCCGGTGGCTTTGACTTTAAACTAAACGTCGGTTATTGAATTTACAAAATGTCTTTGGTATTGAATATTGTAGGATGTGCCGAGTTTTGAACTTGACCGATACGTTATCCAAACTTGATTATGCAAGTTTTTGATGTATATATATATAACGTTTAATTACATTGGTACGATAGACTTATTAGCAATCATTAGAACGTTTATAACTGTTAATCGAATTTTGTTTGTTTTTCAAGATTTGATAGCGCAAATCTGATTAGATCATAAAAGCTCGCCACTTCGTAATTAAATGTGTAGCATCAACTGACATTGACAACATGTATTGTAATTGTTACATCTGTCTCCTTTCAGCGAGACCAACTTTCCTGAATCTCAACCTGAATCTCAACTCACTGACACGTCTGCAACAATCTACCTCTGCCAAGTGTAGGTGACAGACGCTCTCGATGGTTCTTTCAAACTTGATCCGCGTGCGAACCCGTGGCATTCAATTTCTCGCGGAGATTCTGCTTCGCATTCAATGTTTTGTACACGTAGACAAGCAAATGACGCGGTTACGCGCCTTGAATTATTGATATTAATTTTAAGTATTGTTCACTGCGGAATAAGAGAAATAGAAAAAGAAACAGAGGGCATTGAATATTTAAACGTTTCTATTGACTTTTTCTCTAAAAGCAATTGGAATGAACAAGTTTTATTCCTTACTATTTTTTATTATTAATAGTCTTGTGAAATCAATTTGAAAATTATTATTCAAGTTGTCAGTTGAAAACGTCTTTTTCAAAGGATTTGACCTGAAAAATGAATTTCTTTTTAGATATTAAGAGAAGTAAAAACTGAAAATATTTCTATTTCTTTTAATTGGGTTTAATTCCCAGCAAATGAAAATCTATTTAATTCTAGTTAATGATATTTTATCCAATTTAAACAATGCCAATTTAACTGCGTTTACTTTCATATTACAATTTAGATAGTCTCAAGTAAATTGGATTTAATTGCACTAAATAGTCAAATCGGAAATTTACAATTTATTGCTATTTCTAATTTTGTTTAGAAATCGTCTTTTGTATTAGTTTGTGAGTGAATTGTAAATTGTTCTCAAATTCAATTTGTTATTCAAATTGGATTCACTTGATTTTCATTTACTTGGTATGAAGAAATCATAATGCAATGTAATTAATTAGAAGAAATATAAAGAAATTAAAAATTCATTCAAAGGTATTGAAATGCCAATTTCTGCAGGACGAAAAGACAATAGAAAAAAATTATAATATTCTATTGCTTTCTATACCTCTTTTTTTACAGGGTTAAATTTGGTTTTTGGTTAATTCTTGATTTAAATAATCCAATGATCTGTTTGAAAGAACTAATTCATATGTAGATCTTTTTAGTGTGCGTTAGTTTTCTTTGCTTAGATATAATCATATTTTCTTTTTCCTTTTTAGTCACTGTAATTTTTACAATTTACAGATAAACATATTCTTTTTTTCTTGTTTTCATTACAATGCTTTATTTTAAGGTTTATTATTCACCAGCGTCATCATTTTAACGTGTATTTGTTAAATTGATTGTACCTCAAAATGGAACCGCATGTATCATTCACAATCAAAAAATAGATGTGAAATTTTGTTTACACGGAGAGCTGGAAATTATCATTGTCGAAATGCCATAGCCAGTGTCAATGTTTAATTTCAACCTCCGACACATTGTAATTTTTTTTTTATTTTTTGTTAACACGTTACTTTTCAGTTGCAGAGATTTGGCTTTTTATATACACCATAATTGTAGCGTCGTTCCATACACGATTCGTATATGAATAAAGAATTATTCTTAATCTTTATTTATGAGCATTCGTGATGGATTGACTTTTTTTATATTATATTTTTAATTATTCTTGAACTCTCGGTATAATATGATCATTTGAAATTGCAGCATCTCCGAACATGGTTGGCAGCAAACTTGGTTTACGCATGACAACGTTGCACGAAGAGACTTCAAATGTAGGTAATCAACTTGCTTCCCCAATAGCGGATGACGACGAAGAGAAAAGCGAAGCTGATTACTGTGAATATGAAAACTATCAGGTATACGCATTTTTATAAACAAAAAGAAGAAACAAAAATTGTTTGAAAATTGATTTTTAACAGTTAAAAAAATTCATTGATTACATTACTACCTTACAACGCAAGAATATTAATATATTGCATTAATTATATTTATATGTAAACTATGCACAAATAATATTATTAAATATTCCTGTGACATAAGGTATTATCATTTTAACATCTTTGTTTAAAATACTTGTTAAGAATAAACTAATTATCAAATATGCAACTTTAAGCGTTTATTGGTTATTTTATTTAACTTTTTTTTTCTTTCTAAAGAAAATATTTTTTTTCATAATATGTATTTAATGTTAACTGAAATTGTTTTTACTTAATCACAGACGTCGATAAAGCCTATAAAACCTTTAACTTCGTCGCGAACTTTGGATTCACTCGTTGATCTTCATTCAAACAAAATCAACACGTCGAGCATGAGCAGCAGCGGTTATGGGTCACAAGCAGTGTCATCTACAAATTTGTCTTCCGAAGATTCGATGTCTATTAAGTCTATAAGCGTTGACGAAACGCCTGATTTGGAATATAGAAATTTATTAGAGGGAAAGAGAACCGAGCGGATAAATAGTTACCTCGTTGAAGAAACCTCAGAGGAATACATGGGCGAGGTCTCTAACGCTTTGAACAAGCTTTGTGTTTCTCGAGGCACTTCTTTGGAAAGTAATGGTAATATAATTAGTAAATTATTTGTGTTTCAACATTATTTATCGAAGTTTACGTAAAGATATTTGCTTGGACTTACTAATATATATTCTAGAATTTTGTGTTAATGTATGTTTTGATTTTGTTGTTTCAATTTAATTACTTGATTAAATATTTATAAACATGATTGTAGTGGATGCAATGAAGAGCGATCATGTCAAAGATGGAGCGTGTTCAAAAGATACGCACACACATATGAAAAATGTTCAGAACATGGAAGCTGACTATGGAAAGAGGAGTGATATGGATGGGAGTCAAGTGTCAAATTCAGGAGATGACAGTAATTCAGAAGGGACTTCAGTTGTTCATACGAAATTATTGCCTGGAAAGGTAAAAGCATCGCAAAATTAGATGGATGCTCTACATTGTTATTAGAAAATAATTAGTTAATTATTATTTATAAATATTATTTTAAATTTTATTAAAATGTAACAAATGTAAATATCCGTTATGATAAATATATATTATTTTTAAACTTGTTCTAATTAGAGCTTCCATTTATTTTAATATTATGAATTCCATTTTAAAAGGTTCTTCGAAGAAAAAAGACATCAAACGTTACCGCGAGACTTGCTAATTCGCAACATAGAGCTTCATTTCCTATGGTCCGTCCACAAACGTCTGAAAGCAAAACTACAAGTCATTTGGAACAATCACTGCATCCCGAAATGTCATATGAAAATGGCAGCAATAGTTCTTCGGAAAGAATTGATGGTATGAATGCCATTACTATTTTTAAATAAGCATGAATTGTAATTAATTAAGAAAATTGGTCGCCTCTATAATTAAATGATTGAAAAAATATTTCTACCCATAATGCATGTGAATAACAAAATTATTGAAACATATATATATATTTGCTTTTTTTTAATTTAGATGACACAAGTGATAAAAGCTCAGAAATCGGATCAAGACATGATTTGACAAGAATTGAGGCTCCATTGCCTGAATGGGTTGTGGTTGGTGAATCGGTTCTCGTCAGACCATATAGTTATTCTGGAGTAATTGCATATGTTGGACCAACAGAATTTGCATCGGGAATGTGGATTGGAGTTGAGCTTGATGCTCCAACTGGTAAAAACATGAAACCCGTATATAAGTATCTAAATCCTTTTCAAAAATATTTACATCAATTGTATCTCATTCAGGTAAAAATGATGGCGCTGTAAATGGTCACAGATATTTTACATGTAGATCGAAATGTGGAATATTTGTTAAAGTGGATAAGCTCATTCAGGATAGAAGAGGTAGGGCTCTTCGAAGTTTTACTAAACAAGAAGCTTTATTACCATCATCCACAGCGATGCGTAGAAGTGTCAGTAGGGGTGAGTCTGAGCATTATTGTCTGAAGCATATGTGAAACATATGAAAATATAATAGTGATTATATTACTCTTAAATTCTTTATTCTTTTGTAAATAAATTACTAGAATTATTGTTTATTCAGAATCATAATATATACCGAGATTTAATATTCAGAGATAATATTATAAATAATAATTTAAACAAATTCAATATAAAAATAATTTTAAAAAGTAATGATTTTGAGTAGAAGATTTTGAGGAATGAGCAAATCATTATTGTTGTAATTTTTATTTTTCATTGTCTTTTGTTAACAGTAAACGTAGAAATAAGTCGATTATATTTAATTAAAAGCATAAATGTTTTATATTTCAGGAGAAGGTCTGCATTCGTTACATCGAAGTCGAAGTCGAGGAGAAGGGCTCGCGATGAGCGGCACGAAATCTTCCCCGCGTGGCAAATGAGTTTGTCGCGCACTGTTTGGTCAACGTCGTTTTAAAAATCACTAAATGATATCCTAATTGCTACATGCCTACGATATGTGTAGCAGCAGTGTTTCAGTCCCTTAGTGTAGAGGGCAGCTATTGATTGTCGATAATTATAAATATCATTTCAAGACATTAGGACTTATTCGGCGTGTTATTCGATGACAAATAAAGCACGCGATGTCTTAGGCTGTTACCAGGTTTAACGATTGACGACGAATACACAGCACGTTTCGATGCATTCCACCATTATATATTTTTTTCTTTTAGATTGTAATGCAATAAGACAAAATTTTATTCTTTTTCGATATGTCTTTGTGATTTTATTGTACATTTATTTTGTCTTATTGACAGAGAAGCGAAGCGAAAAGTTAATAATAACATACATCAGATACGCAGACACATACTTATACATATACATACAGGAATATAAGCGTACATATATATACATACAACCACACAAAGTAATCTATTTCAAACATATATTCAATACTTTCAGCCACGAAACTCTGTATTTCTTAAGTAAAGATATGCAGATAAAAATCAATATACATATATACATAAATATATATATATTTATATATATACATATATATATATCTAAATATATATAATTAATGAAAATGGGTAAGAAACTCGCAAACTCGCCAATTAATGTAACGCAGAACCACTTACCACAATTACCTACTGGTAATGAGTGTATTGGACAAGTGTCGAACACACTACGTTACATAGATTATTCATCAAAAGTTTTATATGTATACAGTTATTCCATATATTCTATTTTTTTAGCATAATATGTTGAGTTCCTCTTTTTTATTGCAACAGAGGATCATTAACTCCTCTCAATTTGCTAATAAAAAATAAATAGTTGATCTAACTCCTCCTAAATTTAAAAGCAATTGAAATAACAGTTTATCTGGTTGTTCGGGAAGTTGAACTCTTCATCTTGATGAGTACAAAACTTAAAAATTCTTCAAACAAAAACTTAATTACAGAAATACAAGTACTCACTTTTTATTACAATATCTGATAGAACATACATATAAATGTAATATAAATAATTTTGTCTATACTTGAAATATAAATTTGTAGAAACAAGAGTTTTATTATAATATTATATAAATATATAAACATATTTTTTAAATATGGTATGCGTATAAATATGATATACATTTAGACTCTTGTTGCTGTCATCGATTTTTATTACTGCAAATATTAATGCATTATTACAAATGTTACAGAAAAAATAATCTCCGTTAATTGCATTTAGGAAACCTTGATAAACTTGTATTTTAATTACGATTTCATATTTCAAATGAGTTAGATGAAAATTGTTTTTAATTGTTTTTAAAATGCCTATTATTTCAGAGGAGTTGGAATATGGCCATTACAACTACGTCTTCTGTCAGTTCTCTTGTATTAAATAAATGCGCCATGCTTCTTTATTTATAAATGTTATATACTTACACACATATTTATATACAAAATTATTAAGACGATCTTTGAAGTGAAGTTAATATTTTTAACCGATTTGAACAAATTGACGATTTTAATAAATTTTTGTTTTAAAATAATTCGAACATTGTAATCAAGCGATTATATAACACAAAAATGGATAATTTATATTTCTTTTTTACCACGCTTAAATGAAGATAAAATTCAAAATTTAAAAATAATGGCATGAAACAATGAAGAACGAAAATCCTAAAAAGGTTTAATATTAAAAGTTTAATGATCCATTCGCAAAACAACAAAAAGTTTCAAACACATCGCGTGCGGTAGGATTGCAATATTAGACATAAGTTTAGAACACTAGCGAGTAATTAACACTATGAGCTTGTGGCTTCAGTCGCGATCACAACGCCCCTTTTGACTCTTGGCGATCATTTGTAGATTGAACCCATTTTCATTGTCGATTGTTTGATTAATACCATCAAAACACCTTTGTACATACCGCGGATTATTTAAACAGGTCAATTAACTTTACACCGTATTTTATTTATTTATTATATTATCGATTGTAAAATTTGCATTTAGAACGACTGTTTTGTAGCATGATTGTCATTTTTACTTATTGGATATTTATTACATTAAGTTTTCCATTGCGTTACTATTTAATACTGCACTGTCAGTCGTTTCGTTTTAACTGTTTCTTTAACATTCTTGCGCGAATGTGTAACTACATATTCATAGATTTCAATCTCAATACAAATTTTACGCCCTGTTAATTTTTATTTGTTATACATATACATATATATATTTGCAATTGTATAGGTGTATCGTCTATATTTTTAATACAAACCAACTTGAATTAATTTTCATCCAAATGCAACTTTCAAGCTCGTTCGAAGCCGAAAGCCGCATTTCATTTAAACGTGATTGCAATTATTTTTATCGTACCATCGACAGTTATAATTTTCTTAAAAATAAAATACAGTCAACTGTTCCACGGGGTAGAATCAACCACGCGGCCTTTATATCTTTCACTTTCGCTTTTCCCCCCATTCAAACGGGATATTCAAACGGAATAGAATTTGTCATACAAAAATTTGACTCGCGTTGATTGGTAGTCGCATTTTATAAATCTTTTATCAAACCGCAAATACAGATCTCACGGTAATTCGAATCAATAACTCATTTCTTGATACAACGCAGACGAATGTCGTCGTGAAAATGCTACCCTGCGGATAGTTGACTGCGCGTTACCGAAATTAATGTCGCGTTGTGCTGGCGAGTCATAATAATCGTAAACATAATTTGAGTTCAATGACAAGGTAGTCGTGCTAATTTTGTAATTATACTCATTCTCTGTAGCCGATGTTACAAGGACGACTATTACATCACGGGTCTTGTAAAGTAAATCTTAATATTGATAACTTTTCTTTGGCCGACGAAGGTCGCGTCTAATTTGATACTGGAAAAAAAAAAGAAAAGAAAAAGGAAAAAGAAAAGCGAATCGCGAAGGATAAAGTCAGGTCAAATTGGAGAAGCCAAGAGGAAATGGAAACGAGAAAGCAATGCAAAATCAAACGACACGCTTTCACAAACGTCACGATCACCACGAAAAGATGCGTACAAATATAATTCCGTCTGAGCTTTGACGTCGACTGATGAACGAGAACTTATTTTCGAAGAAACAATAAACCTAGGATTTAAATTAACAAAACGGAATGAGTGAAGCGAAGACAAGGCAGGGCGCGACGTTACGAAACGAGCGGAGGTGCGATCATCAGCGACGGAATAATACGGCACGCCTCTTCTTCCGAAATCGTTCATCTACGTACACAAAAATAAGTCAAACAAAAAAAACTAAAAAAAAAAAGAAAAAAAAAAAGATTTGAATAATAATAAAATACGCGATATTTTTTGAAATTCGTGTAAACTGGTAAGCGTCGCGGATAAGGCAACAAATCATTGATATATAATAATTAAGATTTAACTCAAATTTGTCTATAACGTGGGAGGAAACAAAGCATAAGTGAAAACAAACAAAACGATTTCTGTCCAATTAGAACAATATTAATATTATCGCTAATGAATATTCGTACTGTGTGTAATATTTATTATGAGTATAACGAATATTGCCTCGAGCGCTGCGTTTGCTTAGACCACGAGGCACCCAGTCCATTTTTTGCTAATTGACATTTTCAGGGGGAGTGAGCACGTCAATGGTGCACGTGTTGTTGCTCTTTATTTATCGATTCGAGTCGGAGCATTGATTTTGTATAAGAATTGTTTTCGATCGTTTTGTGCATAAAAAACACCGACGACGCACGAGTCCTATACCGTTTGAAATTTCGTTCTCATCCTAAGCGTCAGTTGTTTTACCGATAACCACTGTAAATGTTAGCTCCACGCTCACGGTCGTTATGGTAATTGGAATGTTTCGTTTTGGACGTTTACTTTTTGAATTTGAACGTAACGTAATTGGATAGATTCAAGAACTATTTTGATCGTCAAAATGGTTGTAGCATATCTTAAGGGAGAAGAAAATACTTGATGATTTGGAAATTATACACGACTATTATATATATATTAAAAGACTCGATTAGAAATAATTATTGTATTCTTGAAAAAGGTTTGCGAAATCTTGTTTCCGTGTTCCTTTAATTACTCGGGCTTGGACGAATATCTGTAAAATTTTAATAATATACAAGTGCGCTGGATCTTTCATTATAAATGGTGCATAATTTTATTTATCATTATTCTTTGTTCTTTATAATCTTCTTGTTTAGGACAAACATGTTTTTTAAACAAATTAAGCTTGTTGTTGCATTAATGATACGTGTAGTTACATTTTACATCAATTCAAACTTTTTTATTGATCGTATTAATTGTGGTATACAGTTTTGATCGAATTTTTTTGCAGATATTTGTCCACTCGCATCTGTCACAAAAACACCACAAGCATTAATAAAAAATAACAAAAAAAATACAGCATTACAGAGCTTAATTGCAAAGTATTCCATCGCAAAACAGGACAATGTCCATTTATATTACTGTTTATAATAAATAATTCATTATTAGCAATATATACACGTATAACTGAAACCCCAAAAGTCAAAGTCCTAGACTATTAATTATAACAATACTATTAAGTCTGGAAACGGTAACAATTTTTAACAACGTGCTTTCACGAAGATTTCTAAATTTGTTATGATAAAATTTATTTTATATACAAATTATTATTTAATTCCTAAGTCATATTTATTATTCGCAAAAAGACAAAATTTATTTTATTATACGTCTCTTTAAGAAAAAAAAATGTAATACTTCAAAAATAAATTAATGAAATGCATTAATTTATTAGAAAAATTTAGAATTCTCCGTGTTACTGTAAGGACTCATGTTTACCGAAAACTATAAATTATACGGACTGGCATGGAAACGGTCTCATATATATAAGTTCAAAATATTTTTTGCAATTTTTTGCAATATTTCATTACTGTCTGATTTTTAATCTTTACTTATATATAAACAATTAAAATGTGTTAGTATAATATATATGTTTATATATATGTACATGTGTAAATATATATATATATATATATAATATTACAATCAGAGTTATTATTTTACATTTACGTATTTTTGGAATTTATATATTGCTTTTCATAAATCAACATGGATTTTGTGTTATATGCAGATTAAAATGGAATATTTCAGTATGCTTGAGCCATATTTTTGAGAAGTTTTTATAACTTTCGCAAAAAGTATTTTACATTCTGTGTTCAATTCTAAGTACACATAGGGACCCGTAAAAATTCTTTCAATCTCAAGTTTGCAATATTTGACTATACAAGACCTTAAGTATTATACATATATAATCTATTAGTATTTTATATTTAAGAAGGTTTCGATCTGGTACTATACATATACATCATTTTAAGGCGCAAATTGGTTTCATCTTTTTAGAGAATTTGGACGTTGCGATCTATGTTGTATTTAATTGTAAATAAAAGAACAAATGAAAAAATACAATATTTCCATTGATTTTCCTCTATTATGTTGATTGTTCCTTAATTTCCTATACCACAAATATATATAATACGAGAATATAAATCACCCTGATAGCCAGTGATTGTGTATACGATTTACATAAAAATTACATAAAACTAACTCCGCATTATAAAGCTGCAAAATTTATATAAATTGGTTCCATATCTTGATAAAATGATATTATTATTTATTTCGTAATGTTTTAACATTTTAGTAATAAAATATTAACCTAAACACTACTATTAACGGTAATGTTTAACTGAAAATATTAACTCTTTATTTATCAATAAGCAAATAATATTTAAAATAATTGTAATACAAATTTCGTATATAAAAATTATAAAAAAAATATTTTATAAATTACAATTGTTATAAATCTGTGATTCATTAAGTATAAATAAATTCATAAAAATGATACACAAATGATTAAACATTCTATATTAAATTTGACGAGCGGCAATAATGCGCCTGCGCCAACATACAGTCACGCTGGTGGCGCTAATTATGGCCGCAACCAGGACTGTCAACATTGAACAGGTGCTTACAGTGCTTAGTGCTTTTGGTGTTTGGTGATAATGATCGGTGCTCGGTGGCGATATATTATAATCGCAACCGTTGCATCATATATATGATGTTGAAACCCAACGCTTTTGTTTCTTCGTTACATATAGCGTTTGCTTTCAATATAAACACATTTGTGAAATATTAAAAATTTCAAATTATCAGATGCTTTCAGTTTAGACAGAGATACTTATATCCTTATATAGATTGTATTAAATAAAAATATATTCTTAAATTTCTAAAATACACGATATAGCTTCGGTTAAACAACAAAATGGAAACATGCATTCGATTTACGTAATTTTT
>JABFQC010004017.1:0-13226 GCA_022817085.1 Psilanteris sp. ZL-2020 | reverse complement strand
ATACTGTGAAGTAAGTTACAGTAATTTTTTATTCAATTCTATTCGGAAAATAACAAATTTATTAAACAAAATATACCATTTTAGGACCAATTTCCTATATCTCCAATTTATTTTTATGCAATTATGACAGCAAATATCTCAACTCCCAGACAGTAAATTGTCTTCAAATTTTGTAACATTGTGCTTTCATAACTCAAAGAATACGTGTGTAAAGTTTCATTACATTAAATTATCTTCGTATAACTTACCATGATAGAACTACCTTAAGTGCATTTTATGGAACTGTTTGCGTATCATGATATTCAAATTATATCAGTATACATTAAAGATTATTATACTAATATAATAGTAATTTTTTCATCGGTTCAACGATGCAAACCATAATAGTATTAATCATATTAGCCGTTTTAAATGCAAATATCGAAAATTAAATAATTTTTAATATTTTTTTTAATTTTCTAATTATTTTATTGTTAATTTTAATATATGTTTATATCAGAAAAATCACTTATGTAAATGAGGTTAGATATATAAGTGTCCATCATACTTTATTTTTAGCTATTATAATAAATGATAGATAATTGATCTTTAAAATTGGTCGCAAATAACTATTGTATAATTAAAATTGAAAAACAATTCTATTAATTTTTTTTCTATAATAAATGATCATTAGTTTATTACTCGAAACCAGACGATTAAAACAATTTGTAAATAAAATTCTGGCATTAAATACGTGTTTGTAAACACGAAAATAAAAATATAAATAAAAGCTTTTAATAAACTCATCAAACTAAAAGCAGTAATAATAAGCAATAAACACTCTATGTTTATATTATTATGTTTTATTTCTTTTATTAAATATACTTATTTATTTATTTCTTTGTACATTAAAATAGTTCCACTATGACAGTTACAAATTAATATATTCAACTAAGATCAGTTATTCGATTCAAAACACTGCATAAAAAGTATTATATATTATCCTTTATGGTAATAAGGGGTAAGGGGAAATATAGGGTAATGATAAATATATATTATATATTAAATTAAAAAATTAATTCATACGTAATTTATGAATTCCTTTTATTTGTCCTATAAAATAAACATTCTCTGAAGTACATTTCAAACTGATGAATACACAACGCAATTCAGAGTATGCATAATTACACATATACCACTTTAACAATTTTTGTCATACCATATATATTATACATTTAAGATTCCACACATAATACAATTAAACTGAGAAAGTAAAATTGTACAATTTACATTGTAATATTTCGATGCTTTCGATTGGTTAAACAATTGAATTCTGTCATCTTATTGGTCCGTGTAATTACTATTTAATTTGTAAAAGTTTTACAATATGATATTGTACCACGAACGATGTACATGGTCAATGTCCATACAATTTCGTTTTCTCAGTGTACAAAACGAGATAAATAAAAATATTTAAACAAGAATATACACATCGATGAATTTTAGTGGTAGATCGTTTATCAGGTAATGAATGTAAGTTTGTTTATAAACCATATATGTATATATATAGATACATAATTTCGGGGATTCACTTGTTTTTGTCCTTTTCTTGATCGTCATCCTTATTATCCAACTCGTGATTTGGTCGAGGTTCATTTGCTAAGCCATTTACGTGAATTTTATCTTCGATCAATTCTGCGTTTTCATTAATAGAAACTTTCAGTGTTCCACGGTCATTTCTCTTCTTAACATTGCACGCTTCTAACTTAAAATCCATCGATTTTTTTGACTGCTTGTCGAATGATTTTGAGTTTGACGAGTCATTACTCGAAGACGTGCCGGTCCTGGATGAGCTAATCGAAGACGCTGTGTTTAATCGCAAACTGCTTATAATGCTGCTTCCCAAACTTGGATAAGATTCGGTGCTACTTAATTCGGGTTTTTTCATTTTTGATTCCTTTTTGGCTTTTTGAATATCGGAAATATATTGCGAATATAACTGAAAATTCTATAAATGTTATTACATAATTCAAATTAATAATGGTTGCATATATATATTTAAAAGAAACTATTAATTATAAAACGTTTTGACTTTAATGATATCAATGAATCCAAAATTAAAATTGCAAAATTAAAAATGGCGAATCTAACATGGTAAACCAAAATTCAAATTTATTATTTTTATTGTAATTTTGATTAACCAGATTAGTATTCAGCATCTAACGCATATATCCAAAAAATCTACCTAAATATTCTACTATTCTTGGAAAAATCATATATATAATAATATTTAATTTGATTGAATTGAATTAATTTTAGTTTCAGTTAAAATTTAAAATTCAGGAATTTTCCTCACCTTTGCTGTGGCTCAAAGATTTATTATTTAAGGAAGAAATATAAATTTTGCAGCCTTTAAGTTTAATTTTGAAAATAAAAAATATACTTACTTGCGAATATCGTTCAAAAAGTGTTGGAATCCGAGTTACGCGGTCCAGCATCAGTTCCATCTGAAGTCGATGACGCTCTGCTTGCTCTCGCGCTTCATTTCTGCGTAACTTCGTTCGAAAACTTAAATCCCTTTCATGATCGTACCTTTAATGACAATAACAAAAAATAAGCCAATACATAATATAAGATTTTTGCAATATTAATACTCATGTGTATTAATTGTAAAAATATTTATTTTGTAGTTGTATTACGTAGTCTATTCAATTACACAAGTATAATATACTTGTTTATATTATATAAGTATACACTTCGGACATCTGTTTACCCATAGCATTAAAATTTAATTTATATAAATTTCATAAATAGCAAATATAAATATATTGTAGGAAAACAGGTAACAGTAGGAAAATGACAAAATTTCTATTACTGAAAAAAATAATCTTACACATTTTACCAAATACTGGATAATAACACACGTAGAAAAAAAATATATCGTAAATTTGCTATACTTCTAGCATTCTGAGTATATCTCAGTGAATGTTACGGAAATTACTATACCTTTTTTATAGCAAACTTTCTTATATGCACTGAGAAAAATGGACTGTTGCTTTAACAGTCCGCACTGTCCAGTCTGGACTGTAAAAAAATAGATGTCTGAAAAAAATAATAGGTCTTTAAAAATAAAACAAAATAAGTCTGGACTATTGCTACAACATGCCAAATGATTAATTCTTCATTTTATAAGAATAATATTAATAAGTAAAATAAAATAACACATATGAAAATTAATTCATAACCTTAAAATGTTAGAATTATAACAGTATCAACTGTACAGTCCAGAACTGTATATTTTTACAGTCCAAGACTGTTGGCGGAACAGTCTAGTCTGTTAATCCAACAGTAAAATTTTCTTGGTGTGATATAGTTAATTTTCTTGTATGATATTGTACTGTGTAAAAAGTTTATAACAATTTTTGCAATATCTTATAGTAAAAAGTACTGTATGGTATTACAAAAATTACTTTAGTATAATATAGTAATTTTGCATTGTTTTTGTTTCGATATCCTTGGAACGCCAGACTTACAGTAATCTTTAATATAACTTTTTTCTATGTGAATAGAAAGAAAAATATAAAAAAGGAAAAAAATATTATAGTTTATGATTAAAAATAATGATGTCGTTTAACATTTATTTATTTCTATTTATATAATGAATATATACACCTTCAAATACAATATTGCTATACATATATATTATATTATGTAAAAAATTGAGTGGCTATTAAAATAATTATTCTTAACCTTCCGCCGGTCGCGTTATTTAATTTTACAGTAAATAAATAAGTTTTAAACCAATAAAAGTATCGCGCGTGCACTCGGTGCCCGACGCAACCGGCGGAAGGTTAAATAATAATTTTTACGTTGTAATTTCTCTAAACTCTTAAAAAAATAAACAGCAAATATTTATTAAACTTTGAATTAATTAACCAAAATTAATCCTTTACGTTATTTAAATTACCTCGCAGCAATTCTTAGCGCCTTCCACGCTGGTTTTCTAGCTAATAAGGCTTGTCGCAATTTTTCATTTTGTTGTCGTTCCCTTTCTACAAGTGTTTCTTGTATTTCTCGTTCCAATTTTTCCCTAATCAATTTTGAATTGGAAATTCAAATTTTAAATTATTTTCATCGACATAAAATTTCATTTAGAAATTGTAAAATAAAAAAAAACAAATTCTACGTAGAATTAAGACTTAAATTTGATTCAAATAGTATAAAATATGTGAGATTCAATAAAAAACATTAATATTTAAACTATTATATATATATATATATATATATATATATATACTCAATTATATAATGTTTTTAATTAATTAACAAAGTCTTATATTTATATTCATATGCTATATTTCACTGATCAGGAAACAAACGACTTAGTATAATTTTAATTTAAGACAGTAATATCTTAATTCAAAAAACATATATTTCTCATGTCAAAATTATAGTAAAATTCGTCGTTGCTTTTTGCATAAAAATTCTGAATTGTTTTCAGTCTGTTATCATCTAAATCCTGAAGGATCGAAACAATAAAGGATGAAACGAAATATTAATTTTCGAAGAAAAATTAACTTTATAATTACCGCGATGCTTGGCATCTCAAGATGGCTGCTAAATTGCTTCCATCATTTTTACGCATCGTAGCAGACGATTTTGGCCTATCAGAAGAGGAGGACGACGTATAAAGCGTTGTTTTTGTTCTACGAGACTTTTCGCTCGCCGAATCTTTTGACGTAACGTCGTGTGAATTTAAACTCGCAGCATCTAACTTTTGTCTTCGAGCCATTGATGGAGGTAATGACGAAGACCTTAATAACTCCATAGCTCGCATTTTCTTTTGTAAATGCCTTAATAAAGTTTATTAAAGAATAATTAATAATTGTTCAAAATGTTCTTTATTGATCGGTGTAAAAATAGAGAGTATATTGCGAAAATAAAATAATTTAAATTTTGTTTGATCACAAGAAAACGTAAATTGGATATAACTATTAAATTAAAATTTAAAATTTAAATATAATTTACAGAAAAGATGTATTTGCATGAGCATCATAAAAATAATCGCCAATTATAAAATAAATATACATCTTTTCTGATATTAAATTTCTTAATTCAAATTTTTGAATAGATTTGAAATAGATAATTATTATTAACATTTATTAACACAAATGTTTTAAGAGAAAAAAAATCAAAGTACTATATATAGCAGTATAAAAGTCTTCAAAAAATTTAATTATAATAAAACATAATTAAACGACTTAAAATGTTAGCGAGGTATTTAACTTACCTGAAATATTCATCTTCCAACATTTTATCATATATGTCAGTATTAAATAAATTTTTTGGCACAGGCTTAGCTTTAAACTTTAAAGACGAACTAATTTTTCTCGGCCTTAACTCAGGACTAGAACGGCTTAAAGATCTCCAGGCCCGCTGTTCGCATTCTAATTTAAAAGGACGAACTTGCGATAATAAATTTAAAGCACTTTCTTCTCGGACAATCCGGCTCCTGCGTTAGAAATTAATTATCACATATATGAATGGTTAAATATATGTAAAACCTAACATCATATGAAATTTATTTCATATAAGATTTAAAGATATAATATCAAAATCAAAATCAATTCTACGCACGAGAAAAATCATGTACAAAATATAATAAAAATAGAAAAATAAGGTTAAAAAATTTGATAAAATTACAGAACAATAAAAAGATTACCTTAAAAAATTAAAATTATTTAAATTTTAGACAAGTTTTTGACTTATAATATAATATAATAACTTATTAATCATAGTAGTATAAAAATGAAATTATAAAAGTAAAACTTAATTTAATTTATAAAAGATTATTGTTTTAAAATTAATTTATTAAAATAATTTAAAAAGAACCATTGATTAAAATATGAATCAGTGACCAAATTGTTGAAATCTTAAAAGACATATAATCTTTTAATTTTATATTCTCATGTACACATACGCAAACTATAAAAGACACTAAAAATATACTTTCTTTTCTTCTTTTTCTGCAACTAATTTATCATATAACGGGATTTTGGACGATTTCGGGATTTTCCGCGCTCGTCGTTTTTTCGATCCTTTCTTCTTCTTTAAATTATGAGGAGATTGTTTCTTTAATTGACATTCGATTCGTGACATGTATTTTTCAGCGTCTTCTCTGAAATAGAGTAAAATATTAGCTTCTATATATATATATAGAATTAAATTTCAAAACTTCAAATTCTACCTTAAGGTAAATGTAAAAGGTTTAGGTAATGTTGGATGCCATTTTTGAGGACTAGACGGCGGCAGACTTTTAGTTTCGGTAAAAAATTCAGGATCACTTTCTACGCAGTTGTTACTTTTCAATTCATCACTTGCATCGCTCCATGAAACATTGGATAGTATTTCTTTATTCCGCAATGTCTTTTCAGTTTTAGAATCAATTTTGTAACTAAAAAGTATATATTTTTAAACTTAATTCTATACACTTGTCATTTGTTTCAAAATTATAAATAAAGCATTTGATTAACAGCAATTTTAATCATATTTAGTAAAAGTATTAGATTTTTTTATTTAGTAAAAGATTTATAATATACATACATAATCAAACAACGAAAATAGTAAACGTAAACAATAAAAGTAAACAATAAATATACATAACAACGTAGAGGTCATATTATCTGAATTCTGCTCTTTTTTTATCCTAAAATGTACATATTATGATTTGATTTCATGACAATAATAATAACTAACATTAATAATTAAAAATACCTATACGATAACAAATCCTGGTCCTGTGTTAAATCTTTAAAGCTACCCTTCGTAAACAACAAAGGACTGCAAATGCGCGACTCTTGCATATTACAACTTTTTCCTTTCAAATTTAACTTATTGTCATCCCCACCGCAATATTGTTTTTCCTTATTTTTTCTACGTTTCTTTCCCTTTTTGAACAACTTTTTACTCCCGCAACTCTGCGTCCTATCAGTTTCGTCAATTTCATTTTCCTTTTTATTTTTATCATCATCCCTCTTTTCAACGGAACAGATACGCAAATTACTCAAAAGCATAATTTGCTTTCTCTTCAGGTAATCCAACTTTTGCCTGAATTGTTCATTCGACAAATGATGGACTTCGCCATAATCCGGAATACTGTCCAAAAAGTCCAGGAATTCCTGTACACTTTCCGGACTACAGGCGTCAATTAAAAGATCATTAGGAGTCACGTTTTCGTCGGTTTTCGAATATTTGTCACTTTTATCAGGACTAGAACTCTTTAGGGCAGTCCTCGGTCTTTCGTACGACGGCGTTGGTTGACGACTAAAAGGATCCAACGGCATTTTTATACAAGAATTCACGAACAACGAACTGCCGTGATCTTCCATATTCGTTCATTCAAAGTACACTGAACGATAGTCAGGACTATTACAGTACGCGTTACCATAGCAATCCAATACGTTTGTGTACACTAAGACGCGCATGAACGTACGCTTATCAAATTTCTATACACAGTAGCTTTAAAATGAAATGAAATATAAGTTTGACCATGATCAGAGTGCAATATAACAATTTGACACCATTATTACAAAGCTTTTGTATAAGAGAATAAACAACTTGTATTCTTGTTATGTCTTAAATAATATTTCAAATTGAATAATTGTTATAAATCTGATAGTCATGGTATTCAAAGATTCTTCCTGGTCACATACAGCCGATCGTTACATTCTTGCCAATATAAATTATTACCTACGGTAACGGTATGACCATTTGCAGAATTTTTTTAAATAACATTTACTCAATAAAAGTCCTGATAATTTATAAATAAATAACACCTAAAGTATCCATTGCATATTTTTATTTATTAAGTTTGCGTTAACGAAAAGGAATAGATATGGAAATGTTAATAATTTAAAAAAAAATAAGAATCAAATGAAAAAAATAGTATAATAATTTATTCAGAAAAAGTTTGATACAAAAGTTGTTCTATAGATGTAATAATGAATGGATTGGTAAATATATAAGAAAAACTTCTTATTAAAGTTGTCAAGGTTAATCTTCCATATTGTCCAAAATCCAATCCATATAGTAAACAACACGCGCGTACACTCCAGGATATCCTTCAATTCCACAGGACTTCAACCCAAAACTGACTATCCCATGTTGGATAAATTTTACTGTTCCATTCACGGTTCCAGGAATTTGAAGTGGTCCTCCACTATCGCCTATACAAGAATCCTTCCTTTCTCTACCACCAGCGCACATTTGTTTGTATCCTATCGGTGCTATTCTTTTATAAACTTCCGCGCAACGATCGTTAGGAACAGGTGGCAGTTGAACTTTCATCAGAAATTTACTGCTAGCACCTGATTCAGTTTCACCCCATCCAGTAACCAGAACCTGCGGCAAGAATAATTGTTTTACCAAAAAATATAATGCCAAATATTAGTTTATCAAAAATATCCTTGAAAATATTCAAAAGTATTAATTGATATTAATACCCGCTTTACAGAAGATAACAACTGTCTGTTGGTTGGTAAACATATTGGCCCTACATTGTGAGGCCGAAAATCGATATCTCTTTTGACCCGAATAATACCAATATCATTTTGCAATTTTGGTGACATGAAACCTGGATGATAAACAGAACTTTCAATTTCAAAGTCCTGATATTTCTCGGCACATTCCAAATCCTCTCGGCTATCGGTTCCTCCTTCGCAATCTAGTTCGGTACTAATGTCATGATCTCCCACTCTTACTCCTCGCAAAGTCAATGCTGTTTACAAATAAATTCACTCATTGTTTTTTTTTCTATATGGATTATAGTTCAAAGATATAATGAAATTGTTCATTTTTGTTATCAGTTAATAAAGTCTCTCAGAAATAAGTTTATCTCATAAGCAAATGAATGAATGCTCCATTAAAATTATATTAAATATAGTGTATTCCATGGATATGAAATAATATGATTTAATTGTATACACTGAGAAAAATAAATCATGAAAAAATACTGTTTATAAATCTAATTTGGGGCCATATGTTACAAATAGTCAAAATTTACTGTTTTTAACCGAAAAAAATCAAATTATTTACATAGATTACTGAACTATAATATTATATTACAGTTAAAAACTGTAAATTTTGATGATTTGTATCATATGACCCCTAATTAGTATTATAAACAGTAATTTTTCGTATTTTATTATTTATCAGTGTATCAGAAAAAATCTGACGCAGATTTTATAGAAAATTATTAGAATAAACGGTAATCAATAGTGAAACAAAAGTTCGGTAAAATGTACATAAGTTTATAAGAAAAATTCTATTAACCACGTAAATAGCTTCCAAAAGTTAATCAATAATTATTCCAATAATTGTTAATAAAACATTCCTTTATGTTTAGTTTATTCAAAGTAAGCAATATTAAAGTACTATTAACAAGGACGGAGAATAAGCGATTACTAAACCTAGAAAGAGGTTTAGAACACCGATTGCTTTCGTCCTTCTTTATTTTCAATATTTACACATTCTCCATCCTCATCATTCTAAATTGATTACCACCATTCAATGTTAGAAGGGACCGATCCATTATTGAATTTTCCAATTTAGGGTTGTGACTAATCACTTTCATAAATTCAATACGGAATCCAATTGGAAAAGAACGCAAGACAAGTAAACACACGAAACAACGTCACTTCGCGAAGGTCAAACTATAGTTATGTTTATTTCGCGTGTTTATGTTTCCGTCACCTTTCAATTTGTATCAAAATATTATATATAAACAATATTTCTGGAAGCGAATTAAAAACAACAAATAATATTGCTCGTTAAATTTATTATGCAAATGAACTGAGAATTTCATGCTCCTAACTCGATAGCTAATTATAGTTCAATATATATACTAACGTGACGGTAATGCAGTAATGCAATGCGCCGCGGTCAAAATGTACCTTTTGCTTATAATCGCACCACCACATCTGAATTCAATTGAATTGAAACTGTTATAAGCGATTAATGCCATCCAAGGGAACTCATTAATCCCGGCTCTTACGCCACCAATAATTTTTTTTTCAGTTATTAATCCGCACATTGCGCTATTTATCAGATGCAAATTCCTATGATTAGAAACATCTGGCGGCGAATTTGACGTTACCGTCCTCGTTGTCGTAGTTGGTAATTCAGTACTTTCAGTTGTAGTTTCTTCAAGCTGAAATAGATGATCGAAAATAAAATATTAATATACATTTGATATACATGAAAGAAACACGAAAGTTGTTGCTACATTTTTATTTATATTATTAAATATTAAATATTTTATATAATAACAATAAATAATAATTGTATGAAAAACATAAATAATAATATAAACACATCAATAGCATTGATAAATCAATCAAAACAAGCATATATTGACATATAATTATATTAATATAATAATATTTACATGATCTTAAATTGTAAATAACTATAATTATAGGAATCATCATTAAATTATTTATTTTTTATTTAACTGTAAAACAATACTGGATATTCGAAATAAACATTAGATTTTATTATTTATTTATCTCAATTAACACATCTGTTTATCTCTCGTGTATAATATAGTAGCATAAAATTAAAAAAGTGTCTTAGAAAAGAAAGTTGCGCATGACATTTGAAGGTTGTGTATTAACAACGAATGAAAAACTTGAAATAGAATGAAAACTGAAAGGAAATCTTCTTTTGTCTTTTACTTCTTTTTATGCTATTTTTAATACGCATTTAATAATGACGTACTCGCACGTAACCTTCATAACATATCTGAAACTTACGCACGAATTTCCGTTTATGTGTTTATATATTAAGTGACACGTATCATAAAAAAAATTACGTTTATTAATGACAATCGACGATAAATCAAGATTTAAGAAATTACTCGAAATTTTACTCTTTCAAGATGATTTTTACAAAGGAAAATGTAGGAATGAATAAAAAAAAGTCTAGAAAACACGAATCCAAGTAGAGCAAAAACCTTTGTCCAGACCGTCAAATTTGCATTATTTTTTGCACTTGGTTTTATATTTTTTGTGCAGATATTCCAAAAATCATTAGAAACAAGTTTTGATAAGTTTTTTATAAGGTTTGTTCAAAACAATAAAAAATTAATTAAAACATAATGAAAAACAGTTGGATAAAAGTGACAACTTATTAACACAAGGTCATAACAAATTGACAAAACAAAATATATAAACAAAAGAACTTTAGAAACAAAAATAACGAATAAAAATAAACAAGAAAGTCAAAGAAACAAAAACAAATAACAAAACTAAAGTAGTCAATATATAAACAAAATGTATATAATAAACAAACAATCAAAAATACAAAATATTAAAAAAAACATACACAACAAATAATTTACAAATATAATGTAAAATATTGATCAAAATTGATCCATACCTGGCAACAAACTTTCGGTGTGTCGCCTTCGAACCCGCAATGCGAATCCCGTAAAAACGTAACCGATGTCTGAGGTAAGGGTTTCGGACCCCTAAGTATTTTCATCGCAGGTTCACATTCTCTCAAATTGATGCAATCCCCACGTTTTCCATGGGGGGTTTGGCATGATCCTTCTGCAGGGAAAATAAGTTGATTCGCTGTTTCAAATGATATTAAAATTGTGTTAATGGAAATGACGTGTTAATCACTGACTCATACATAATGGGAAAGCAAATTGGCAAAATTACAATAATAATAATAATAATAATAACAATAATAAACGTTGTATGCGCTCACTAAAGTGATTGCGTTAATTCAACACAATTGATAAATCTTAAAAAAGATATTTTTGTTTAGATATACTTACATATATTGAATTTATATATATTTGTATATGTAATTTGTTGAACGAACAAAGTTAATTGTCCATTTATAGGTAATAATAATAATAGTTCTGATTTCATTAATGAATAACGTTTTAATAATTGTATTTAAACAATGAAACGAAACATAAATTTGTTTATTTTAAATAATTTGCATAAATACTTTTGTTGGTTAAATAACAACTAAAAATTTGTTCATTTTACAATATTCCGGTAAAATTAACAATATATTTATCGTATTCTTTATAAATTGATCAAAATTTAATACAACATATCAAAAAAATGAAAATATAAAATAATCGATATGTATTATATTAAGACTTATATTAAGACCAATAACAGAATTGAAAACATCGGATGTCTTACTATAAGACAAAAAAATACTAAATTGAGACAAACATTTAAATATTGATTTATTCAAATTGTATATCGTTGTCTGATATATATGATAAGTAAAAAGTTGTATTTTTATCAAATAAACCTTTCTCAGTTATTTTTTCAAATCATGAATAAGTAATACACTCTTTAACTGTAGGATATAAAAACATATCCTTCAATTTCGATTGCTCAAATCCAAATAAAAACGCACGACAAGAAACCATTCCGTTTATTAAATCATAAACCAAACGAGAAAAAAAATAAATTGTAAGATATTCATGAATTTTAAATAAAAATTAATCAACGGCAATAAAGTAAGTATAAAATAATTTATGAATTTTTGTTTTCTAAACAATATTAATAAAAAGTTAATTAGAAAGAAGTTTATACAAAATGTACATATATAAATTGATTTGAATTTATAATACTTCTCATGTACAGCGTATATACTAATTAGTACACCAAAATAATTCAGTTAAATTTAGAGATTCATTATTATTTTAACATATAAACTAGTTTTTAAAATGTTCAAAAATATTCTTTTTTTTTATAAAATGTAATAAAACCGTGCAATAATAATAATTCGTTTTACAAAGCTATATGAAATTATGAAAACTATGAAACAAATTAAAATGAAAATATAGAAATAGTAAGACGTTCAATAAGAATTCATAAAAATTGCTATACAGATATTTGTAACGGTTTCATTCAGTATAATAATGCTTTGTTAAAATTATATATTACAAAATAATATCTAAAATCTAATAACCATTAGGAACAAAAAAAACTACAGCAGAGTTTTTCCTTATCTTACACTAAGAAAAATTTCCATTAAAAATTACTGTGCCGAAACAGTATTCTGATGCGATGTTTGTCAACACGTAAAAATGACCCCTAAATTTCGTAAATATTACTTCGATTTGCCTATATTTTTACTGTGTTTTAACGGTAATCATTCTTTGTTGACAAACATCGCATCAAATTACTGTTTTGGCACGGTAATTTTTAATA
>JABFQC010004016.1:0-13230 GCA_022817085.1 Psilanteris sp. ZL-2020 | reverse complement strand
ATATGAATATAAAATAAGAAATATGGGCTTTTCTGTCAGAACATACATTATTACATATCAAAAATTGACTAATAATTTAACGTTATAAAATTGTTGTGTGATAATCAAAGTAAGATCTATTTTGATATTGACCTACATTATAAGATAATAACAGTTTCGAATTTTGGCAATAATATTTAAATGGCATTAATAAAAAATATATTTAATCAACATACAATTAATCAATTATTGATGTTATTAATGTCATTGTTTTAAGCAATAAATTGAACTTATTCTTAAAATATATTATTCATTTGAGGCCATTCTTTAATCATTTTGAAATAAAGTCAATTAGATTATCATATACCAAAGTAGTTATGTCTGTATAGTTAAGCGGTTGTAATAGGTATGATGATAATAATATGACGTTTCGTTATTCAAAATGAATATATTTTAATTATAATGGAACAGATATAATAACAAGGAATGTTACTATATCATTCTACTAATTTAATTCCTAATTCTACTAATTCTTACTAATTTAATTATCAAATTAAATATCAATATTTTACCTAAATATATGAAATTTCTTTCTATCAAAAACTAAATATAATTTTTTTACAAAATTAACATTTTATTTTGCGTTGTTTAATATAATGGAAAATAATTAAATTAAATAGAGATTAACTATTTATAAATAACATTATTTTTTCACTGGCAACTTTTATACACTAATAATCATGTATATTTGTTTAACACAAGTGTTAAGACGATTATTAATTAAAATATGTGTTTATTTATATATATTCGTATAAATAAAAAGTTAAAAAAACGTTATTCATTAACATTTTAATGTTAGAACTGACTTATGACTAATATATATATTTATGTTATGATAACAAAGTAATAATTTAATTTATTGAATAACATTAACCGTAATTTATATTGTTTAATGTTCAAAAAGTGTTATATTTATAGTATAACATACACAATAATCTATATATGGCAATTCATTTTCGTAAAATATACAACCAATATAAATTTAAATTATTATAATATTATAATTAAAAATTCTTACCTTCAAACGGATAAATAAGACAATATGTTTAATACAAGAAATAAATAAACAAGTTTAATTAGAACAAATATAAGTATATATACAAATTAATTTCATATTCGGATGCTAAAATTATTTTTTTAAATCTCATGAAAATTTAAATTACATATCAGTCATTATTTTAATTTTTTGTGAACAAGTTAATATATCCTTATTTATCTTATTTAACTTATGCATATTCAACGTTTAATTGAATCATGGATACTTTAATATTTATGGATAAATTATTTTAAATGTTACTTTAATATTAAA
Organism: Psilanteris sp. ZL-2020; assembly: GCA_022817085.1. Taxonomy (NCBI): domain Eukaryota; kingdom Metazoa; phylum Arthropoda; class Insecta; order Hymenoptera; family Scelionidae; genus Psilanteris; species Psilanteris sp. ZL-2020. The sequence goes on along the minus strand of JABFQC010004016.1, from coordinate 11,882 downwards.
TCCTTAATATATATAATTATATACTAATCTATTCAAAATCATTATTGAATATTAGAAACTTATTACTTTATAAAGAACATATTTATTAATTTAAATTAGGTATTGACAATACATTTTTGTAGAATTATGTCAACAATAAATAGTTAACATGTATGTAATTAAAAAATATGACCTCTGCTTTTTAAAAATTATATACTTTTTAAAAATAATATATGTAAGTTTTTAATTCAGTTTTCGTGCTAGGTAACTGATTCAATAAAATTCATAAATTATATTCCTTGCATTACTTATAAAATAGTTTAATTTAAAGTAATAAATTGATCATTTAGAATTACTTTCAGAATTGAGATGAAAATGAAATATTACTAACAAGCTATTTTTTTATGATAAGAAAGAATCGTGAAATAATATAATTTTTTAATGTAGTAAAAAATATGCATTATTAGTAATATGTGATCAATTAAACATATATTATAATTATATACATATTTATTTTCACGTGGAGAAAAGTAATGTTGAAAAAATTACAACATAAATAGTAAAAGTAGGATACTCTAAAAAAATAGAAATTACTGTACAAACTGAAATTTTTAACAGACACGTAATAATTTATTCAATGTATACTTTTTATTATGAAATATAGTAATTTTTATTATATTTAATCGTCATTTTATCGTCATTTTATCTTTTTTGCTGAAAATTGTAAAACAAATTAAAATATTAAAATAAAATATATGAAATTATATAATTATACGATTATTATTGTAAAAAATATAATACAAATAATAATTATATACAATAGAATATATATATAATCGATTCAATTTGGCATTTGATATATCCATATAAGATTCATTTATTTAACTACACTCTTAAAACGATCTTTTTGTTTCAAGATTTTATAATTTTGAAAACAGATTAAAAAAGGACACAAAATACAAACTCATCGTATAAACAAAGAAAATAGATTTACTCACCCTGACTTTGTTTATTTTGTGTGTTTATATGATTTCTGTCCTTTTTTAATTTGTTCCAAAATATTAAAGTTTTACGTCAAATGGATTATTTCTAAGAGTGTATGTATTGAAATTAATGTCAAGACGATTAATGTTGAAAGATATGAACAAATTAGAATGTCTTTCTATGCGATCATTTAAATCGACTATAAATATCCATTAATATATATATATATTTATATATGTTTAATTAATTACAAATAATTATAAAAAGAGTTTCACTTCTTACATTTCTATTATATACACATTTGTGTTTATGAATAAAGTTAATTTTTTTACAGGAAAACAGATAGAAATTATTTTAGGTTTTCGATATTTAATAGTCATATTTCTCTAAATACGGAACAATCGTTTAAATATAAAAGCTATTTTGGAGCCGTTTCAAACTTCGGAGTTTCTACATTGTTTGTGAATTAACGTTACATATTACGACACTAATTAATACATAATTAAAACATAAATTACGCAGAGAAAATTATAGCGATTAATTTTATTAGAAATGAATAAACGGAACGGAACTTATCATCACGCATTCACTTTATTTTTTATCTTTGTTGTTCTTCAAAAATCATAATTTGTTCTAACGAGTTATCTGTGCGCCGACAAATTTAATTGTATTACATTATTTTTATTACAAAATTAAATATGATAATAATTATATTACAAATATATATGTTTTATATGTTCATATATTCGTTTGTTATAACGTAATATTTTTTGTTTTATATCAGCGTAGCGAATGAATATGATATAATTAATTGAATAAAATGAACATTTTTTGAGAATTATATTAAAGCACTATATTATTTTGAATAATTGCTGAAGACATATCAGTTATATCGAATTATTATAAAAACATTAGCAAATTAATCAAAGACTCATCTACTTTTTTAGGTTTTATGACAACAAATTATCATCAACATATTATATACAATTAATATCATTGTTGATACAATTAAAACAGTTAACTTAAATTGATTTTAATCGATAAAAGTAATCCGTTTGTTGACTGCTGGCAGTATAAAACTCCGCAATTAAAAAAAAAAAAAAATATTCTAACAAAATTTCATTTTTACCTATGTATTTGCAATCTATTTTCGTATATCTTTAACGATTTTTTACTTACTGAATTAAAAGAAAAAAAGGAGATATTCCTATTTCTTTTAATTCTTTCAATTAATAAAGAATCATATTTAAAGAAATTTAATTGCTTACAAGCAATTAAAGATGTTTTTAACGGAATTGCTTTCTATTTTTATTAATTTCTCTGGGATGAAAATTATATTTTTAATGTCAATAGAAAGGAAGTAAAGTGTTTTTTATTTCTCTTTTTTTTGCAAGGCTATTAAATATTGAAATTTGTATATTAATATTATACGAAGCTTCATATAAGAATTGTATATATAAAAAGGTATTGTATATGTATTAGAGATTTGTTTGATCTTTGTAGAAAAAATAATTTCGGTTTTACCTCAAAATATTCCATATCATGTGCGGAGTTTCATTTAAAGTACATTCTAAAGTTCATGAACATCTTTAGTTCATAAGTTCATAAAAAACTACTAATTTTGTATAGGTAATTTAAAAAAATCATATAAAGATTTATAAATCTCGTTGAAGTGGTATGTTTTATATATTATCAAGCATAAATATTTTTTACGTGGATGTTATAAGATTAAATGTTTACATATAAAAAGTTTATTTCGAACTATATGTTATTTATATAAAATTAGTAAAAAGATGTGCAATATTGTACATTGTATAAACATATGTTTATACTTTAGACTATATATTTTTATCTATAAGTTAACATGAATTTTTGGATGAAATTAGTAGTTACATTTTCTAAGAAATATGACCGAAATTGTTGTCATTTTTAGAAATATTATTTCAATTATATTTCTTTTATTATTAATGTTCATAAATGGAGATGAGACACACTATAAATTATTAAATACGTTTTATATTTAAAAATCTTCAGATTATAACATTTATAAATGTTATGATTATAATCATAAAATTTAAATATTTGTAGTATTTAAATGCAATAAATATCAATTTACACAACAAATTTTAAAGCAAAGATATAAAAAATATTTCGTATTTATTATAATATGTAGTTAGCTTACGAGACGAACTAAATAAATTTCTTTGAAAATGGAAGTGTGTAAATTTTAAATGCAACTATTACTAATCAACATTTTTAGAAATTTCTAAACTCCCTTTAAAAATGATGTTCACATTCAGCCCTGTATCTCCTGGTTGGTGGAAAGAAGTCTGCAAATGTTTTCGGTTAAAAGATTCATTTGCAAGTAAATTTATTTAAACAGTTTATTATATTTTGTACCTATCAATTTTACTATAAAGTACATTGATATTGATAAATATATGCAAATTATTGCATTGCGCTTTAAATGCTGTATGTACGGATATTCGTCTACCGGTAAAATAGTTCGATGCGCACGCGCAGAATTGTAGACGCGCGCATTGTATGTACAATTACCGCTTAACAATTGTTTGAAACTCTATTTACGCCTAGCGCCAAAACAAACGGGAATAATTGAAGTAAAGAATTTGCCCTAAAATATACGCCATAAATAAATGCTTACTTATTTTTTGCTTTTATATAAACAATTCAAACTGTCAGTTATTTTCCTTTCAAATTTGTTGGCATGAAATATGTATAACGTTAATAAATTAATTAAATGATAGTTTTTATGGAGAAATAAAGTTAAAGGATACACGTTAAAAAATAAATTAACGCAAATTAATTATGATAATTAACATCAGTAGTGTCTTTCATAGTAACATAATGTTACTACGTTTTGTACGTGTTGAGAGAAATACACTTTTTTGTAGTACACAGGATCCAATGAGTCTTTTATCATAAAGAAATTTAAAATTATTTATTTGCATCTGTTATTAGTACCCAGCTACTATTAGTTTACATACATAATTTTATAATTAATATGATAAATATTATATGCTGTTTTATTGAAACGTAAAAATATTGTTCAAATAAATAAATAATGCAGAAAAAATAGAATGCATATCATTAATCATATAATTTATTCAAAAACTATATGCAAATTGTATAATTGTTTTGAATATAAAAAATGGTTATGATAAATTTATAGTTCAGTTTTAAATACAAAATAAACGCAAACGATATTTGAAGGTTAATTTTGTTTAATTGCGTTAAACCGGAATTGTTTGCAGACATTCCCGCCAGTCATCAGTTGCGTGCTATAACAATGTGCCGGGTGATCACATGCGCCAATCGTGACGTGGAACGTGGGGAAATTGCCTTATATGGGCAGTGGCATGCAGTTGAACGACACAGTCGACTCGTACGTCGCATACAACTCATGCGCATGCGATCTCTCTTTCGCTCTATGAGTGACGATTATTACGCTGACTAACTTTTTGAGCGCCGATAAGCGTCAATTATAAGAGATTACCGGGAATTTTTAATGACTCGCAGGCATCATTTGTATCGATGGACTCACAATTTATTTAAATTTATCCCGGTCCTGTTTTAGAATAAACATTTCTATTTAATAAATAATTATTTTTAATAATTAATTTAGCAATATTAAAATAGTGATTTCTATATATTTAATTTGTTAATTTGCAATGTTACTTATGAAATTATATCAGTATCAATTATTTACTACATTAAATGTCATTTCTTTGAATAATAAATATTGTTTATTACTTTTTTTATTATTATTTTAAGACATCGTTTTTTCAACTTCAGCTTTTCATGAAATTGTTTTCAATGAGGATTTGGTGCAAAAATTAAATTAAAAATATCTAATTTTTAATTAGACTTATAATATATATAAACATTTGTCTTACAATATAGTATATTATAATAAAAATCGTATATGAAAATATTTAATTTCAGAAATAACAAAATTATTTCTAATAAAAGTTTTAAAAAGTTAATTTAGTTGTAATTACTTATTACAAATATATTTGCTTTTCAGATAAATTTATTAAATTATATTTTATTAAAAATTGCTACCATAAAACAAATGTTTAATATATATGAATGAACACAAAAGATATTCATTATATTTATGTGGTCAATATAATAAATAAATTGTTATTTAGTTTTATATAAAATACATTTATCAATATATTGTATTAATATTTGAACTACTATTTTTATACATTTATATTTTAATATTTTATAATAACAATTCATTGTTACTAAAAACAAATAATAATTAATACTAAAAATTATTTTAAAAGAAATGATAATTAATTAACAATATTTGTACAGGTATATTTAAATGAATATTACATAAACATTATTTTAATATTAAAGTTTATTAAATTAGCCATTAAGTTGGCTAATTAAGTAACATTATTTAGTTTTACATACCATGATTGACAAATGAGAAGAAATTTTACATTAACGTAATTCATTTAACACAATTCAAAAAAAATTTAATTTATTTACAAGACTTAATTTAATAATCGCTACTTTTTCAACCTAGATCATGAACGAGTTTATAAGAAAAATGTGCAAAATACATGGAAATATTACACCTTGGAATTTTACAGAATGTTGTGAAATGTTACATTAATTATTTTTAATATTGTATATTTATATTTATATATATTTGCTTATATATAATATCCAAAATTATGAAGTTAATTAATGAATGGTTTGTTTTAATACAAGTTCATGCTTGAGTATTCCCTATACATTTTAAAATTAGTCAAGTTAATTACAAAAGATGATAATTTAATTTAAAATTGTATTTTGGGAAAGTACTGAATTAAAGTATACACTCTATATATATTACCGTTCACAATGAAATATTCCAATAGATAATGATGTGTATTCATTTTTTTATGATGAAAGTAATTTATTGAAAATAAAAAAATGGAACACGTTACCTTATGGAGTATACTTTAATACAAACGTTTACCAACATACATGTGTGACGTATAAACAACATTTATAAAAACAAAATCGTATTAATTGTATATATTTAATCTTTAAGAGCAATAGAAAGAGAAAAACAATAAAAAATACATGAGACAAACGTTCTATATTATATTAATTATACCCATAAATTGAATAACAATGAAGATTGAAATGTAACTTTTACATTATTAAGAGGGCGATATACATGTAAAAGAAAGGACTACACTAGAGAAATGGAACATATAGTTCATTCTAATGATAAATATATTACATTATTCGGACGGGAACGTCAGAAAAGCTATAAAATAAAGACAGCCTGCATATTCCAATAATAATGGAGGTTTCAAAAATGCGATAAATAATGAATTAATGTTACAATAAATTGTGTCTTAATACTATTATTTCTGGCGTATACTAATTATTCTAATTACCGTTACTTAAAAACGGTGTGTTCACAATTCTTTTTTCTTCAATTAATAATAATTAACATTCTAATACCACTAAAGAATGTTAGATTAAGCCTCGCTTCTTTTTGTAATCTTCTAGATTTAGCGCTCGTCTGGGGCCAGAATCTTTAATGTTACTCACAGGTTTTGGCAAGATGCTTACTGGATTACCTAAAATTTTTAAATAATAATTAATTATATGATCTATACAAAATATTAAATTTGCATACATATATATATGTAGAATAATTATGAAATAAATGTATTTCTATTTACTGAAATGAAAATAATAATGTTTATGAAATGAAATTCTCAATCTTTTTTCATAAAATATCTATATTTACATAATATTGAGTAAATACCAAAATTTACATAACTTTAAACAATTCTATTATGATATAGCAATTTTAACAAATAATATTGATGTTATTAAAAAATGTATTTAATGTATCAAATTAATTGTAATTAATACTTACTGGCAACAGGTACTTCCAAATCTATTAAAATGTCGAAATCATGAGCATTAAATAGATCTTCTGTACTCTGTTTCTTCTTAACTTCCTGTCCATTTTCTTTTTCACTGTTAACTACAGAATCTGATTTGGAATTTTCCGTGTCATTCATAGCCGAATCGGACACGGGTTCCTCCTCTTCTTCTGGTTTGTAAACCATTCTAGGCTTTGTGCTTCTTCTTGTAAATGGATCATCTACTTTTTTACCTTTTGTTGCTTTGATTTCTTCAATGATAGCTTTTTCAGCCTCTTCAACATTCTTCTTCCTGTTGCGATTATTAATATAAGATATACTGGCAATTGTTTTGGTGCGTGTTTTGTCAAGATGAGACGCACGCTCTTCCAGTTCGCTGAGTTCTTGAGTCAATCGACTGGCGGTCTCATCATCACCTTGACAATTCGCAGCATCACGTTCTCGCATCAATGCTGCTTTTTTCATAGCATAATTATATGGTGTAGACTTGAATCGTTCTTTTTCACGAACGATTTTTTCAACATCTTCTTCCTTAAATTCATATACAAGAGCTTCCTTAATGTCTTTCAACTTTTGTTCTACTTCATCAAAAGTTGGCACTGAAATACCTTGTAATGCACAAGTCTCTTTCCATTTATAAAATTCAGAATCTGTAAACTCCTGATTTGATACAAATTCTAGACGAAAAACACGCTCTTGGGCTCCATGTCGTAGTCGCATACCTTTATTTGTACGTGTATTACCAAGTTGATAAATTTTGCCAGTTTCACATACACCACTTACTTCTGCAACTCTGTAAACAGGTCGGCCATTGTTGTTGCCAATGCCAATTCTTACGAAGCAACCTCGTACAACACGATCGAAAAATGGCAAATGAACAAATCTTTCTAGTTTATGTCGAGATAAACGAATTTTGTTTAATTCATCTTTTGTATTAATGAAAAGTGGTTTCTTTGTCTTTCCTTTTGTTGAAATAATTGATCTGGAAATAATTTAAAAACTTAATTTTGTTATATCATAAAGAAGTAAATTATAATAAATTAAATGATTTAATTAATTAATAATTTCAAAAAAAAAAAAATCAGATAAGCTATTTTACAAATATCAATTAAAAATAATAGTTTACACCTAAAGTCTTACTTTTTATCAGCATCAGAATCAGAGTCTCGTGATTCACTAGAAGACCTTTGGTGGGAAACTGTCTTTGAATTTTCCTCTTCATCTTGCTCACTGTCAGAAGAACCACTGTCATCAGAATAAATATCTGAAGCTTTTAATTTTGTTTTTGTTGCATCTGCCTTATGATTATCTTCTAATTCTTCTTCCTCATCTTTTGGTTCTTTTTGTTGTTGTTCTATTCTTTGTTTTTCCTTTTCCTCTCTTTTTTCCTTCTTTTCCTCTCTACGGGCCTTCAATAGGGACATAGCTGCAAACTTTTTGTCTTGCTTTTCCTCAATTGTCTTTTTACGATCTTTGCTTCGCTCTTTTGGATCTGGTGCCCTTTCAATTCTTTTTTCTTCAGTACCTTTTTCTTTTTTCTTAAACTCTTTTTGCTTTTTCAACTCAATTTTTTTAGCCATACGTAATTTCTTTTCTATTTCAAATCTGGTTTTCATAATTTCACGTTGTTCAATACGTTTATAGATTTCTTGTTCTCTTTCTTTCTCAGTCATTTGAGCAAGGCGAGCTTGATCTTCAGCATCACCCATAAGTTTATCATCATATCCATCGTTAAATTCTTCCTGACTAGAATCTGATACACTTGAAGCTGAATCTGATACTTCACCTATAATCATACAATTAATGTTATTATATATATATTATAAAATATATATTATATATAAATATATAATATATTATATTATAAAATATTGCATTAATATGATAGAATATTCACCTTCTTCTGGTTCAGATTCTTTAATCGGTTCCTCCTTTTCTGATTCACTGTCATCACTACTAGATTTAGTCATCTTGCGTTTCCTTTTAATATGCTTTTTCTTTTTATTTTTACCAGATGAAGCATTCCAGTCATCATCAGAATCTGATGTATCAGAATCAAGGGTTTCTTTTTTTGATGAAATATCTTCCCCATTTTGTGATGGTTCACTTTTCTTTTTTTTAGCAAGTGCTAAAAGATCCTAATGGGTTAACATTATTAAAAATTAATAAATATATAATTAAAATATTTTAATTGTCTTAATATTTATAAAATAATGTATAATCATGCATTATTGATTAATTAATAACAGTATTATTTAGTACTAATGATTAATAAATTAATAGCATTTAAATAATAAAATTAATGTGACTGAATATTTATGATAATGTAATTATTGTTGAATATAATGTATTATCACAATAATTCAAGAAAATATAATTTAAAAGGTGTTTAGTTAGATCATATATAAGATAATATAATATTTAAAAAGTAATTAAAGACTTATTTTAATATTCATATTTATTTACTGATGATTCTATATGCAAAAATTTCTGATAGTATTTAGAATTAAACTACATAACCTTGATTAATAGAAAATAATTATTTAAAATAAAAAAATATTATGAAAAAGTAGTAAAATAAGTAGAACAAATTATTAAAAGTAAAATAAAACAAATATAATTTTTTTTAAATATATTATATGCATTTATTCAGTATGTCTGGTAAAAATCAATGTTAATGCCTATGAGTAATATGAATGTTTAATTAATATTTTCTAGTAATATATTTCCAAGTTAACAACTTTAAAAATAATACTTATTTTAGCCATTTAAACTATTATCAAATTAATCAATATGTATATCATAATAAATATATATATATACACACATGTATGTGTAAGCATGATTTTAGTATGTATTAACAACATATATGTATACATATTTTCATCATGTTATTTATGGCATTAATAATTTGAATTAACTTAAGTAGATATAAGATTTATAAACAATTACAAGATGCCTTCATAAAAACACAACTAAACAATTTCACTTTTAAACTAGTATGTAGAATTTTACTTGAAACTAAAGACAAATAAATTTGAGGTTAAAAACTTACATTATCCCAATCTGAACCACTATCTTTATCACTATTGCTGCTATCAGAGTCAATGAGAGCTTGACTCTTTCTTTTCGGCATTTTCAAACACTAAGAATTGATACTTGTACAAAATGAATGAAGAAAAACACTTTTTGTGAAGATGTTAAAGCAGTTGTGTCACGTTCACGTATTTATGGTTATATGTTATATGTACGAACAAATGACATTTTGAGCATCACTCTTCTTCCCACCAGCGCACCAGACAAGCTAGTATATCTATGCGCGCGCAACTTATATATAAGAGGTAGCAACAGCAGACGTTATTAACCAATAGGAACCAATAGACGCCAATAGACATACTGAACTCATCACTTTCTCTTCAACCTTTATTTGATTTTCAGGTAAGAAAAAGATAAGGAAAATCCTAGAATTATATTTTTAAAATTCTTACTTCCTAAAAACTTTAGTTCTCATATCTCAATATAATCCCTAAAAAGAAAATGTGTGTACATAATAAATAAGTTAAATTCATTTTAAGATTAATTTAAAAAGAAAATACATTTCTTAATAGATTGAAGTTTTAAGCCATTGTAAATTATACAAATTGTATTTACATATTACATTAAAATCCTAACACAGAACTAAACTTTTGTCTTAAAATGGTTATTTACGAGTTTTAAGTAATTTTAGAGTATTTTGATAAAAAATCCATTTATTAATAGTTATTGTTATTTAAAAGAACTAAATTGTCTCATTGTGGGTAAAACTTAATACGTTTTGAAATAATAAAATAAATATTTTTAGGTGGAATGTCAACAATTTAATATATTTGAAAGTTTACTCTGGTTCTGTTTTCCCATTATTCAAGAATAAAATAAATCATTTATAAGTTATAATTTATTTATTTACCATTCCTGTAATACAATGCCCTAATGCTGGCAAATCAGAATTAGAATAATACCCAGGAAGTTTAATCCGATTTAAAATTATTAATTGTATATATGTCTTAGCTAAATTTTATGTATAAAATTTAAATTTATAAATCACATTTTGATTAAAAATTAATATTTATATAATTGTTTCTAAATTTAAAAAGTTTAATTTTTAACTCCTCTTTTACTCGATTTCTTAATTTATTTGATTTTATTGACTCTAATTTATAGCCGATAAAGTTTATTGTTATTAATGTGTATAACAATGTATATTAATATCTATAATAATGTATAATAATACAGCGCATAAGAAATATAATTTGGCGCTTTCGGAAAGTAACAATATTTTTTATTGAAAAAGGATACATTTATTTAAATATTATTGATTGTCTTTTATTAATAGAAAATATAGTTATTTTCTGAAAGCGATAATTGCTTTTATAATAATTAAACAATAAAATATACTATGCTATTTTACATTCTTTAAGCAAACATAATTTATAATTGATATAGAATAATACATATAGTTAATGATTTTTTATATAATAAAAAAATTATGTGTAAATATTTGCCGCTTTTGGAAACTAACTAACAATATCTATTAATAAGGAACAGATAATGCTGATCAGATAAGTGCTTTCTTTTTCAATAAAAAATATTGTTACTTTTCGAAAACGCCAATTGATTTACAAAATAGAAAATTAGTAACTTTTATACCTTTTTGTTTGAATATAAAACAAACGATATAAGAAATTTAATTGAATACTTACAATTAACTAAAAAATGCAATTTTAAATTAAAATTAATCGTTTAAGGTGGTTCTTCAATCGATTTTGACAGATATTGCAGATTTCGTTATATTTTTATTATTTTATTCAATACGTTTATTGTTCGTGTATACGCACATTTTCTCATTTTTATAGAATTTATTTAATGTAACAGAAATCAATTTAACATAATATTAAAATGTAAATAGAAAACTCGTTTTCCAGGTGATAACAAAACGAGTTTACTAAATAC
>JABFQC010004015.1:0-13233 GCA_022817085.1 Psilanteris sp. ZL-2020 | reverse complement strand
TTTACATAGTGTGTAAAAACGTTTATATTTAAATTGATTATTTAAATAAACATAATGATCAGAGTCAATTAGAGGGGAAATGAATTTAACGTTTTAATGTACAATTTTTTGTGGAATTTGTATTGGAAGTATATTTATATCATAATATGCATACTAAAGATTTCCTTTGTACAAAATCCATAAGGTAGTGGAAACGTTATATGGACGTGATATTCTGATATATTTATTACCTTTGAAACGGTTGTGCATTGAAGCATTAAATACTTCATTTGGATGAATAAATTAAAATAATACGAACTATAAAATAGTGATTCTGATAGGAACATATAGTAAAACAGCTATATCGTTTAATTTATAACCTTATAAAAGACGAAATTATAAGGAACCTTCTTCAAAACGCCGAGTAGTTAAAGGTATCTTTAAATTTATATTTTTGAAATTTAATTATAATTATCTGTCAGTTTTTAATACTAGCAAACTTGGTAATGGCTAATTAATGTTAATATATATTTGCATTATTTCATAAAATGAATTTATATATTTCGAAAGCTTCCTAAATTGTAAACATTTATTTATAAAGCAAATTTACACGAACAAGTTGTGTACACTGCATATCACATATATATAATGAATTTATAAAAAATCAATGCTAACATCGTTATGGTAATTTTTATATGTTATATCTAATCGAAGCACCATGTCGAAGTTACTAAGCTCAGCTAACTTTAATAAAATACTGATTCAACATATATAGTACGTCCTCATTTAGTGTCTAAACCAGCCCGAACCAACTCAGCTTGGCTTGGACGTTAAATGCGTACAACATAGAATGAACTTATCTCGATTTTGTCGATTTTCCAAAGTGTCAGTTAAAAAAGAAACATCTTCCAAAGTTTCGTGTTTACAAAAATATATATATATATATACTTATGAGTTATAGTAATGTATAAATGTCTTATGCAATTCAGATCTTGATAAATATTCAAGATAATATAGTTTCTTTACTGTCAATAATAGAGAAAAAAAGTAGTGTAAGATAACTACACCGAAAAAAATAATTTTATAACTTTGACCAAAGTAGAATATAATAGTAGGAAAAATGAGTAAAAATGTAAATAAAAATTAGACGATATCATTGTTTTTATCAATTTTGTTAGTAATATTTAACATATTTTTACAAGTTTCTAACCATAATTTATCATATTATTTACATTTTTGCCTATTTTTTCTACTGTCATTATCTAGTTTAGTACAATTTGTAAAATAATTGTTTTCAGTGTACCATATAATAATGTTGTATAACTATTAAATCAATTAAATGTAAACAATATGTTTTTCTATTATATTTATTATTTTATTTATTAATTACTACCATCATTAAACAAATTTTGACTTGTTTTTTACATACAATTCAATAATGTACATTAAATCGTGTAACGAAAACTAAAAAGAAATACAAGAAACGAGCATCTTTAACAGAATAATTCAATAAAACGATTCGCTATTAATCGCCCGTTGCTCATCGGTTTGTGCTACATTTATACTATAAAATATATATAAATTACGAATGCAAACTCAGTACTTTTGAAAGTTAGATGATTTCATGAAAATTTGATATACAGTTAACAAACATGCTTAAAAGATTATACATAATAATATAATAACAATGGTTGGCACCATTTTCACGCAAAAATCAAATTTACCTCATTCAATATTCATGCAAATATTTTAATACCCTCTTAAAAATGTATTTCCAAAAACGCACGTCACGCTGTATAATTGAAACAAGTCAAATCGGCCAAATTAACGTCAAACGAATCAAATGCAACAACAAGCGAAACAGTAATAGCTACTTCAGGCTCTTTCCACTCGCGTCGAAGCATTTCAGAAAATTCGTCCAAAACACTATTCCGATCAAACATTAATTCCCCTCTCGGCTCCTTTTCCCCTTCGCGCGTCCAATCCGTCGAACCGCGGGACGACCGAAAACCGTGCAAACCCCTGAAAAATGCTTCGCGTTACGTGCCATTAACCCACGCGTTTGACTTGATTTCAAATCAAACGGGCAGAATGTTTGCCAAACTCGTTAAGTATGAATTTATCTTATCCGCGCGCAGCCCGAAGTGCAAAAATGAAATGTAACATCGGCGTGTTCGAAGCCGGCGTCCATCCCATTATACCAGCCATCGGATCCGCTCAGCGGGCTTACGGGCGAAAATAAAATGCCGGCCTCGAACGTTTGCCATTGAAATCATTAGCCGACGAATTAACGCCGGACTGTATATTATCGTCGAAATTGCGCCCGCCGAATTTCAAGCATGATTAATATCTGGAATTGTTCCGGCGAAGCCGCTCGAAAAGCTCCGAATCGAATCTTCCTTGGTTTCTTAGCAACCGAGCCCATCAACTTAGCTTACAATAAAGCCCCCGCAGACACTCTCGTGATTCGAGGTCCGTCAAACTCTGGAATCTCGTGCGCAACCCTTAACGAAGCTCTCTCGGGAGACACTGCGAAATTGAGAAAATTATCCCGCTCTGCATTATATACAGATTATTGAGCCTACGCGTGAGTAACTCACTTTCGTTTTAGCATACTATCGAAATAAGTTACGCACGGACACTAACGAAGCGCCCGGGTGTACGCACACGGAGCCATCCGATAACTTGGCCGCGTGTTGGTGAAGGCGTTATAGCGACGACGAGGGGCCGAGCGGCGGGGGGGCACGGCTGCCATCTTACTTCTGCATTAAGAAGGGTGGTTCTGACTACTCCATACCTCCAATCGAAGTTCCCCTTGGTCTATCTGTACTACCATTGGTCGCCATTTCAATATAGATTCGTACATGTCTAGCTACGTATACACGTACCAATGCAGCGCGCACCACGACTTACGTGCTGCGTTTATTGCATTAATAATACAACCCGAATTTCGACAAAGATTCGCCCGACTCGGACAAGACGCGCCGTCGACGAGATTTTTGTCGCGATCCAAAGGTTTGCGACGAGTCGCGTAGCGCCGCTCGAAAAGCCGAGACAAAGGAGACATGTATTGTGTGTATATATATATATATATATATATATAACTATATATGCGACTCGAATGCGTCGCGATGACGCGGATATTATTCGCAATGATCGCTCGAGATAATGTGAAAAAAGGGCGCGTTCTTGAGGCAGAAAAATGACGCCACGCTCGGTTGTGTTTAGAAACACACCCGCACGAGAGGATAATGAAAACATAAACAAGCGAAATAAATCAAGGTCGAACTGGACGCGCGAACTGCTTTTGTTTATTGTTTGTGTTTACGTTTTTGTTATTCTTTTCTATATAAGGTCAACGCGAGCAGTTACGTTGACACAATTTTCATCCGCGCGCGTTATTTTTAACGCGGCAATTTTGTACTCCATTTTCTGTTATATTTTAAGAATATATATGAAGGCTATTAAAATATACACCGTTTACGTAACGTGGATATAGTTTTTGTTTTCCATTCGGTAAATGAAATTATAAATTTATTTATAGCGCGGAGTAATTAGTCTGGTACAATGCAAAGCCGTGTAGTGTTAAATAAACCAACGGCGGTGTCGCTTATATTGCGCCGCGGATTTTATTTGACAGTTTTTTGTAATCGCAAGTGAAAATATCAAGTGTCGAGACTTGATCACTAATGGATCATTCGCAGTGGATTCGTGTTTGATATTAAATCTGATTTATTAACAATTCCAGTGAATCGGAAATCGAGTAAACAGGATGGCTTTTTTAACGCTTCGATAAGGAAATTTGAAATTTGCAACTACTTATTATCCCTCGAGAAGATAACGGAGTTATTGGGCTGATGCTTTTATACGAAACGTATATGAATCAATAAAGTTAATATTTACGAAATCTTGCAGAATGCACACATTTAAGATGATTTGTTGCCGCTAATATCCGCGGAACAAAGTATCTCGTTTTTCAAATGCTCGCGTATCGCGGGAATGAAATAATAAAGGAAAACAATATAAGCGCGGCAAATTTTATTCGACAATTAGTAAAATAATCGCACAATTACTGCTAATAAATTTCGCAATTTGCATGATCGTCTCGTATTACTGTCACCGTAATTAACATTAATTGTTTTTATATTTCGCATAATAACAATATCACTCCGTCACTTTTATAACTACTTTTATTGTTCTTCTCGTACGCGAAAAATACCGTTTGTTAAAAGTCTTTGATCTTTAAATGGAATTATGATTCAAGCTCGTTATGATTAATGCAAAGCAAAAGTTGTTGTTTAACATTCAAATAATTATTTTATTTAAATTTTCAACTGATATCTTTTACTATGATTATATATATTATGTTTAGTAGTCGAGTCCCGGAAAATTTTATACATAAATTTATTATTAATGCAGTTGCGTTAAACACTACTAAAGTGTTAATTGTTTATTTCGTATCTGCCGGTATTTAGTAGCGTGTTAAATAAGAAGACTCGTGAAACAAAGTTTTTATTGAGGAAATTATATTTTATAGGTATAAACATTTTTAATGTAGGAACTGCTGGTTATTACGACTTTCTTGTTTCAATATGTAGTTCTTTAATATTTAACGCACTAAATTAGCCATGGTTATTATATATACATGTATACGTGGAAATGATTTTTAATAAAAACATATAACATAAAATAAACTAACTTTCTTTAAATATACCAATTTATTCCATTCGTAACATTTTGTGAAAGAAAATATATAAATGCACATTTTCTTCACAAACGTTTCAACTTTCAACGTATTAAGATACTAATTTATGTTGCACTTTGTTATTAACAAGGTTTAATTAAATCTTCAGTCACTTCTGATTTCATGTACAAAAACTAAATATCCATAATATTTTCAATCTAAATGCCCAGTCCTATGAAGTGTTTTGTTTTATTCACAATTTCACGATTTTAACGTGTTTTATATTACACCGGATCCATTAACTACATCCTTTCTTTTCGAATTGGTGAAACAAAAGTTAGATTTATTCCAAAGAAACTTATATCTTGATTAAACAATAATTGTTTAATATACAGTAGAATTATAATTGCAAACTCAATTGAAAATAAATTGACACCGAGTGTAATGGGAAATAACAACAGATAACTTATTCGATAGAGAATATCTCACGCTAGATGCGATTAATTATTGTACTCCTTTTGGCAGAGCGAGCTTAGCTTTGGGCTTGGCAGGAGGTAATATTGGATGGGGCGAAGTTTAAGGTAATGTTCATAGTCGACATAGACACCCGGCTTAGCTTGCTCGAATATTAGATCAATAATTTTAACCTCAAACTAGCTAGAGAATCTCAAGTACTAGTTTTATAACTAAACAATATTACTGTTTATAACTAAAATGTTATTAAATATTAATCCAGGTATCAGCGATCGCAAATAATAAACTGCTGTTTAAAAATAAATAAAACTTCCGGTTATTTCATTCACATTCTTCACACCATTCACCAAACTTCACCCACGAAAAGTAATCTTGCGCGAATCGTCGTTGAAAATTTAACGTCACTCGCGACAAACACTTTGAACAAACGCTATAAAAAGTTTTTTCACTGACTCGAAGCATTTTAGAAGCGAGATTCGGTGCGCTCCTGTTGGATGCATCGCTCGTACTGATCTTAAGAAAGTAATTTGCAGCATCTCATAGAAAACCTGTTTCATTTCTCATGGATCAGCAAGAAATTTCGTTTTCTTACTTTCGTCACTTTAGCCCTCTTATCTGACCCTGGAAACCAAGTCTCGGTCACCCGTAGAAACAGATTTGACTGGACCGTGAGAACTCCGCATGGTCCAGCATCCACGCCTTTAGATATCGACGAGACAGGTTTACGTGGAAATTCTGCTAACAAACCAGTCTTTCTTCGGACCACTATCGAATCATCTCAAACTGACTCCACACAAAACAACCCTTACAAGTGGCAAACGGTGCATATGAGAATAAGATAATGTTTAATTAATAATGATTAATTGAATTTTGCATTTATTCCCGATAACATGGAACACCATAATAATCACGATTAAATTGTGAATTTCGGAGCACGATGTATACGTTTGATAGAATATAGTACTATTCATGTTGTAAATATTTGCATTATTTATGTTTGGATATTATTAGTTTAATGTAAATATGTTTTATATTAAGGTTAATGCAATATTATATATTTTTACATATTAAAACGAGACTGACTAACAATTTGAAATAAGTTGTATAATTTAATTGAAAAAATCCCTGGAGTTTCCTGAACTTCATTTATATACTGCATAGAAAATATAAAATGAATTAAATAAGAAATATATTAATTTTTATATTGAATATAAATCAAATAAAAGTATATGCTTCCATAATGTAAAATATTATATAATATTAATATACTGTAACGTTCACTAGAAAATACCAAAAAATAAACCTAGAATAAATGTTAATAAGTTTTAAATATTAGACCTACACATAATAATATAAAAAAATACAATAAACATAGTTTATGGTATAGAAAAGATGATAAATTTTATTTATAATATAAAGTAATAAAGTAATAATTATTAACTACTTAATAAAATATTAAGAATGTTTTTTTAATATTTTAGAAAAATATTCAGTGACTTAGTTTATTTTATTTTTTTTACCTAATTAATAGATAATAGAATAATTAGAAATTAAATCTTAATTAATGTAAAATAACTGTTCATTAATGATTATGAAATTTCAATGAAATAAGTATATATTATTATATAAATTTAGAAAGATAAAAATATTAAAATATGAAAAATAAATTCAAAGTTTGAAACTCATCATTTCGATTTCGATTCGCATATGAAAAGCGGTCCATATGAAAAGTTGTTCAGAAATATCTGCTGAGGTAGAAAAACTAGTTTTATCTCCTTGCAGTTTATCTGCAATTTTCTAGTTCTTCTTTGATAATAGCACGATCTATGAAGTGATGCGGTGGGTCAAAATACGAGCGTGAGAAGTTCTTTGGTCCAGAGTAATTTCATGCAAAACTGGTTTTTCTTCAATCAGCTATTTAAAAATATCTATAAATTATCACCATATACAATGAAAAATAACAACATATAAGAATAACAATATTATACGTGAATAAATTTGATATTATTATATAACTATTGGTAATGAAAGTAGAATAAAAACAATTATTTTAGTATGCATAATGAAATTCAAAATGAAAAAATCAATGCAAAATCCAATAATGACATGAATAAAAAATTTGCGCAAATATCATTTTGATACGGTGTATATATATATATATATATAAATATATCAGATATAAGAATCAAATCACATTTCTTTATTGTTTTATATATAATTAATATTGATACATTATTCTATAATTCAAACAAAGTATATAATTTTATTCCGTTGACTTGAGTTCATAATTAAATTTAAAAACAAAAGTATTTTATCTATATACAATTTGTTCACAGTACCTAAGTAAATATTTCACTTAGTACACAGTTAGGAAAGCGTGAGTTCTTTTTATAATTGTATAGTTTGAAAGTGTGACAAACTTAAATTCATCATAGAATATGTAACAGTCTGTTTTAAAAAGCATTTTATTATTATACACATACAATATATGAAATGCTTTATTTAATTTTATTGAAATTATATATATTTTTATATGATATTTAATTTTCATTAAATATTACTTTTGAACAGAAAAACCAATCATCTATTCAAGTCATGAACACGATTAAATCTACTTTCTGAATTGTTGTTTATATTATAGCTGCTACCGAATATAATATAATATTATAAATATTTGTGAGGTCTGACTAGCTAAGGTCTATTTATTAAGTTATATATATATAAATTTTATAATTCTATACAGAATACATTCTTGTATAAACATAATATTGACGTTTAATTAACAATTTTTCGCATGTGACATATACAATAAATTCGTATATTCTAAATTTTATTATTTATTAATGCAAAAATTTAATCTACAATGTTAAAATACATTATTATATAGTTATTTATTTTGTAATATTAGGAAATAAAAATCTAGTGATAGTATATAAAATTTGTATACTTATAGGTAAATGTGTAAAATAAAAAATGGGTTACTTAGTAATTAAATTTATCTCTGTATAGGAGTATAAAAGTATATATGTATATTTTGAAAATTTGTAACATCATATTAACAATTTTTTAATATTGATACATTCCTTAAAAATAACAATAATTGTATATTTACTACTAAATGTAGAAATCATATAATATTATCCTAGTGTGTTTATATATAAACTAAAAAAGATTCCGATTTTATATATGCAATATATAAACAAGTGATCTACTAATTACCTCAGTATTGTGTTTAATAGAACACACGACGATGTCTTCGATAAATATCATGTTTCAGTCTAATAATCTATTAATGTCTTACATCATGATTACATCTCGGAATATTGTTCCATACGTCCATCACTTTGTGCAGCTCGGGATATTCGACGGTCATACTTAGGCCCTGAGGTCGCTAAAACATTAAGCAGATGCAAATTGAAGGATGTCCTCTAATATTGTTGGCATGCTTGTAATATTATTTATTTATATTTCTTAATTAAATTCTAAATAATGCTTTTCAAAGACAAATCTTAACTATGTGTTATATTACATTATACTGTTTTACTAATAATATACGATTATACATCACTGTTGGATCAACATTGAAAATTTACATTATAAAAGTACATTGATTCATTTCAATTTTAAAATACATGTATTATGATGAACAGCAATGTGTTCAACGTTAAAATCATGTAGATTTTTTATTTACAGTTAATAATTATGAATTAATTAATGATTATAGTTATTAATTATAAATTATATTTAAAGTACAACAAAAAATACTGTATGCACTTATTTTGTATTTAGTACTGGCGTACAAGGGTATTCTTTTTCCCTTATAGCCATTAAAGGAAACACACACACACTTATTTTGTATTCCAATGTGCAATTCAATTTTCCAATATCTTTATTCATATATATATATATATATATAAATATATAAGTAAACCATATAAGTATTATTTTATGAAGTGCACTCTATATATCGTTGCATATAATTTTATATTTTAAAATGTTTTGATAGATTCAATAGATATATTTAGATGTCCTGATAATACGGTGTGTACTATTGGGGATATGTCAGAACTAAAACATTCATAGTTGAATGTTATACAATTATCACATGGATGTATTAATTATTTATTACATTTTTCATAATTATACAATACACACTAATCCTCTTGTATTGGTTATTTTATAAAAGTAGACATATTACGGTTATTACATATAAATGCTTAGACCATATTTGTGATATATTACTTTAATATCGTAGAATACAACCAGATACATTATTAATCTGAAATCGAAAGATGCATTACTAAATCTTACAAATTAATACACATTAAAAATAATTATTAAAATAATATATTTAAAACATCTGGGTAACAACATTGCCTGTATATTAAACATTTGAAATTTATTAATAATTAAACAATCAATATGTTATTACAAATTAAAAATAATTATATTTAAAAAATTGAAATGGTAATATGAGATTATATATTTTGCAAAATGTATAATAAAATTATGATTTAAAACTACTCAATGTTTTTTACCTATAATATATTTTTTACATAAATAAATTATCAAAAAAATTAATGTTAAATTAAAAGGATTTTATATTCTGATTGAATGCGTAATAAATTATATTATGCTTTATCTTTCACAGGTGAATTATCTTTAATTCGATTAATATTCAATGGTGTAAACGATGTAAACAGACGAATAGTAGGCCAGTATTATCAGAGTAGCGACATCTTTATAAAAACTGGTAAAGTTTGTGATGAAATATCGACGAATCGAGATTTCAAGTTAGCAAAATATCCAATAGGTGTCGTTCATTTCAGGTTACATGCACACGCACACATACATTTACTCCCAAAGTCATGCATGAATTCTCTCCTTCATAATCGCAATATTGTAAGTATTTTAATAACTGTAAAAATTATACATTTTCATACGCAATGTATTGTCTTAAATGGAATTATTTTAAAATATTATTTAAAATTAATATAAAATCGACCTTGATATATATATGCAATTATTTTGGTACATTTCTGTGAAATACATTATACATTTTAATTAAATATTGTTTGGTAAGCACTTTAGGTTTAATACATTTCAAACAACTAATAATAATTTAATATAAAAGTAACTAATTGTAAAATAGAAATAAATAATGCTGTAGACAATTGAAACTGAAAAATTTATGTATAATTAAATTCTAATTACAATCAAATTATATTAGATTGAAAAATTTAGAAAACCAAAACAATGTTTTTCTAAATACTAAAATAAGTAAACAAATAGTATTTAAATCAATACAACTTAAGCATGTATAGAAATGTTGTCTTTTTATTAACTTATTCAGTATATATAAATAGTTTTTTTTTATTTCATAATATTGCATTATATGTATTATAATGCAATAAATAATATTAACGTGTTTTATACAAATAAATCAATTATTAAATTCTCAATATTAATATTATATATATATATATTTTTATGATATTTATAAAACATTACATATTTCTAAAACAGTAAAAATAAATTGTAAATAAGATAAGAGGTAAATTAAAACGTAAAGAAATCTTATTAATTTAAATGTAAACCATATAGTTTTTTAACAAATATATGTCATTACTTTTGGTTACATCTGAATGTTTACATAATAATTCATGTAATTCTATGTCTATATTTTGTAATTTAATTTTTTTATTATTATTCTTACATACAAGTTTTAAAGTATGATTGTACACTAAAAAATAATATGAAAAATTATGGTTAGAATCTTCCAAAAATATGTCAAATATTACCAAACAATTAATAAAAACAATAACATCCTCTAATGTTTATTTACATTTTTGCTTATTTTTCCTACTATCATTATGTAGTGTGGTAAAATTTGTAAGATTATTTTTTTCTGTGTAAGCTTCTTTAATATATTTATATAACATACACAAATAAACATTTTATTTTCAGTTTTTTACAAATATTTCTGTATATACAGAAGTAATCAACTCACGTATCATAGTAAACTTTGTTAACACCTTCTTCATTAACCTAACTCAGTGCCTTTCTCGATTTAAAGATTAAAACTCTTATATTCATTAGAAAATCACCTACAATGATGGATAATAAGGAACAACGCTCCGACAACGCAATAGACAAATGAAAGGGGGTTGCGATTTGCAAGCATAATGTTTGTCCTATTTTGAAACTCCAACAAACACATCCGCAACTTGTTAAACTTAATAACCATAATACTTTTGTCGGTGTCCTTTTTAACCCATAATTGGCGGGCCAAAGTTACCAGAAGCGCATATTAAAAACAAACGACAGTCGCCCAACTGGAACTAGTTTTTGTCCGTAAACAGACTCGCAGATAAACTTGTCGAACAAGTTGAATCCATCTAGCCCAAACGGACCTTTTTCTGTCTCCAACTTCCTACTCGCCAGACAAGATTTTCTGACGACGCGCAAAACGGTCCAAGAATCTCTTGTCGCGTAAGAACGTTGGGGATTAATCACGATCGTTCCTTCTGTTACGCCGTATGGATTTATAAATATCAATTTGTAACGCTAGTCTTGCGTACTTAATTTCCTCAATAATCGCATCGTTGAGTATTTCCGAACGAGCGCGTCAGGGATGCGCGGAATTCGAATATTCGCAAGTCCACAGCTAAAAAGCCTTGATAGGTCACTACGATAGAGTTGTATTAATTTCATAACCCTTCCGTAGACCGTCATGAACTCAAACGAGGCAATGTTTCTCGATCGCCTGTTTATTGCCGGCATCCAATCTCGAAAAGCGTCGGCTGTAACATCCGGTCTCTTCTCTTTAAGATATCGCCTAGATGTGTAGGAGTGGCGACTGGTTATTAATTTCGGTCCGCATTTACAGACGGGAAGGTTGACTCCCTGATTGAAAACGTAGTTACATTTAACACGCAGCGACGAGCCGCCGCTCTCGCTATGATTTTCGCACTTTTGCCAAATCAAATTGTGACCTTTTTTTTCTTCCGCGTTGTTTCCGATCGTCGACATACGCGAAAACGACTTTATGGGTTAATTTGCGTACGAAACGAATAACGGATATATTGTGTATATAAGATTTCGGAATGGCCAAACAGAATTTTGTAATATATACCGACGCTTCCGTTTTATTTACGATTAAACGTTTTCCGATAAATTAAAATTCAGACTTATTAACGTATAATATGTTTAATTGAACGCGCGGATAAATCGGATATATATAACTGACACATAATGGAAAAATTAATCGACAGAATATAATTCTATATAAATATATATTTATTTAATAAAATATATTATTAAGAATTTAATATTTTGTTTATATAAAATTTAATAATATTTCTCACGTATTTATTGACAATTTTGTAAAGGAATTGAGAAAGGATATCAATATTTTAAAAAATTAAAATGAAATCTATATCTTTCTTATTTTGAGAAGTTGCTTTAAACAAAATTCCTTTTAACTTGTGTATGTGATTTGCTGATTGCTTCAATATTCATTGAAATTTGTTTTTAGTTTATTTTGACATAACGTCATTAGAATTGAATTATTTTTTTTAATATTTAATAATTCTACACATTATAGATAGAAAATTTATACAAATATATATATATATTAAATATAAATAAAGTAAATATAAGAAGCATTATTGTCAAGAATATAAAACATAAAAAAGTTATTAAGATGAATAACAATATTTTTGTTTAAAATTTAAATTACGAAAAGCTTGAAATGTAAAAATTTTTACTATTAGAGCTTCTTTTTTATGATCTATCTCTTATGTAAAGTTGAATGTCCTTTAGAAAGTAGTCTTTGTATTCACGTTGTATGAACTAATCTGTGTTCCTTATATATCTATATAATAGATTGACAAATATTTTTAATTAATATATTTTTCATTATTTCTGATGTCAGTTTTTTTATTATTGAATATTGGAGCAAATTGGTTATAATTATTTATTCATATTCTTTTATAAATAAGTGCATATACACAAAGAGAAATGTTATATTAAAAATGACTATACATTATGGTATTGCAGGGACTTGGAAACAAATATTTCAAAAGTTATACATA
>JABFQC010004014.1:0-13234 GCA_022817085.1 Psilanteris sp. ZL-2020 | reverse complement strand
TGATGATATGATGATTATTCGTTCTCGTTTGAATTCAACTCGCCAAAATTATATCCATTTTACCGCCAAACTAATTATCAATTTAATTAACACGGACAGTCACTTTATAAAATGATACTCGGTAATTACAAGACAAGTGATTTAAGGATTATATTATGGTCGGAGCCAAAAGGAACGCGCTTTAAATTGCATCGAGAGGGGAAAAATGACGAGTATGCAGAAACGCGCGATAAACATTATTTGCGACAAAGTGCAATATACATTACTAATGGCCATCGTTATAAAATATAGCCATAATGCGCGCAAAAATGCGTATTTTTAACCCGTAATTTGTACCGAAACCCGCAAAATTATAGCCATATATACAGCCAATAAAAGTCGCAACAAAGTACGGTCGTGCATATGTCGATAACGAAACTGCATATAAATAAATTACTTTTTATTATACATTATTATAAAAGGGGAAAAAAAATAAATAAACTTACGAATCGATCAAATTTGCGTAAATATATTAAATCCGTGAAACGTACCAAAGTGCGCGCGAGTGTACATAATATATATACACACATTTGTGTGTGTATATATATAAATATAAACACACACGCACGTACATACGAATGATCAATGTATTTAAAAGTTGGTAAACTCTGTTGAATGCAAACATCGGCTTATCTTGGAATGTATTTGTGTTTGTGTAGGGAGCGTCGCGAAGCGGAAGTGCGAGAGATGGAAAAACGAGAACGGGAGCGCGAGGCCAAGATGGAGCGGGAAAGAATGGAGAAGCAAAGGGCAGCCGAGCAAGCCGTTCACAAGCATTTCGAGGAGTCCCTCAGGCTGGCGCAACAAAAGGTTAGTCAACCCTTGCGACTCTTTATCGCGGTCGCCACATATTCGACGGTTTCTCATTCAATCGCTAAGTGCAAACATTTGTACCGCGCGGCCGAGCGCCGTGCGCCGGCGCGAACGTTACACTTACGCCAATCAGTTGTTCATCATTTTTGCAATCGAGTTTATTAGACCCGCCGATAAGAATTGTCCTGCCAATCGATAGTCTAAATATATACCGGTGATTTCGTCACGCGACATAACTACGAGTGTGCGTTATGTATATATATATATACATATATACATAAAACACAAAAACAATGCGCTTCATGGATTTCATTTACTGGGTCAAACGGCGATTTAAATTCGAACGACAACGCCGATTAATTGACACGGCAATGTTTACAATTTTGTCATTACAATAATGATAATTACAACAACAGTAATAACTGCGTATTTCACGAACGAAGCGGTGAAGCAATTTTAAAGAACGTCGCGGTTCGCAGTACGAACGGAACGTTTAATCGCCGTGTAACGAACGCGCCGCAACGTTGCGGGCGCCATTGTTACGGCCATGCCGTCGTTGCATCGACGAAATAAATTAACGGCAACGACAATACGCACTCGCGCGATAAAGAAGCGCGGAATTACGATTACGGCGTTACACAATGAGCGCGCGCGTATCTGGAACGAACGACGCGTTTGCAGTGGAATATTCGAAAACTTCTTAATTTGAGTGCGAATTTGATTAGCGTAAAATCGCGATCGCGTTGCGTTCTGTGTGTGCAATTGACGTCACGACGGGGCGCGCGATCCGTTCGAGTTTTCGGTTCGGCTTTATGTATTTACGTTGCCGAGCCGAGGCGCGCGACGCTTTGGAAACGAAACACGAGCGGCGCAAGGTCGACGAACTTTCGGGGATCGTAAAGTCATTTGTAAGAATGGTTCGTGATTTTGAAAGACAAACGCAAAAGCGGAAGAATGAGTGTTATATGGCGTACATTTATTGTCCTCTTTCAAGATGTAAACAGGAAAAGTCAACGCGCGCGGAAGAGCGCTTTTCCCGAACAAAGCGCCGTCGAGAAAATCCGGATGAGTGAAAGCTTCGAAAGGCACGGTATAACAGTAAAGCCTTACGGTTGTTTTGATTAATGACTTTATCTCGATTCGTGCTTGGATATTTTGTTTCGTTATCGTTGCTGTGATAGTAAAAGTTGTTTTACCGTTGTGAATGAAGAAGATAAAGTTGGCGTGTGTACTTTTTTCTTCCGATACTTCGGTCTTTTTTTTCTCTCTCCAGCGTTCTTGCGTTTTGTTGTTTTTTTTCTAGTTCCAATTGCACGAGTCAAAACAACTTTAATGGCCCGAAACAATATCAGATTATGAATAACTAATTTCACTTTCCAGCAAGTCGCTATTATTCGCAATTTATATGAATATGTATACATATATATCATTAATAATGCATAATGAACTGGGTTAAACTTAATAATTATTATATAGTCGTTTTCCAATACTCTAATTGTACGAAACGGTACCGAAACAATCTCAGACATCGATACTAACAAAGAATGCGCATTTATGAATTGCATTTACTGATGCTTGATTTGCGAAACTATTAGCGAAGCCGGAATTGGGGGGGGGGGGGTTTAATTCGATCGAACAAATACGCTGCCTTTGACCGCGCAAGTATGATACTTTTAACGAACAACGCGCGTTGCATCATTTTCGTGCGTTTATATAGATAAAAGTATATCTTACGACCATTGCAGTGCAATTTACATATTTGATAATGTTAATGTTAGTTACTGCATAATGCACTCGTTCGTTTCTTTTTCCTCTTTTATGATTCTTTTCTTTCATCCTTCTTTACTACGGTATACCATAAAGTACGTTTTGTGCACCTGTTCCGAATACCGTTAGTACAGAAAAAGACGGAGAAAGAGAGAGAAAGATAAAAAAAACGTGACAAAAAATGACAAACCATTTACATAAAGTTACGAGTCTCATCCAAACATCTCGTCGCCTCCAAATAGCAGTCCGTATATAATACAATTACAACGAACCCACGCAATTTTTCATGACACAATAATTTCTTCTTTAAATCGTGCTAATACAATCAACATCGCGGCTCATTGGCCGCAATTATCACAAAGAATTACATTACCCGGAAGAAGTTGCTTTAAATGAAAACTCGCTTGTGAAAAATCAATTCAACTCAAGTGGCTTATTAGCCGGCCCGGGAAACGCCCCCCCCCCCCCTCAACGCACAGAAGTCCGCCGAATCAAACGACTATAATCCTGCGAGGCGCAGTTAAACACGAACGCCGGAATTTACGGCGCTCGTACGGATTCATTGAAAGCGTCGTTGCGTCGGGCGTCGGATTGACTCGGCGAAATTGGCCCCGCGTTGGGGCACAAAATCGATTTGCAAATAATCGCGCGTTGCGACGTTCGGTCGCGAGCGTTCGTTACGTGCCCGGGCGTTTGTTATGAAACGTTTACGGACGGGCTTTTATTACGTTTTACGTAATCCGCTGTTCAAACGCGACTTTGCGATCCAAACCGTAAATGCCGTGTACACGCCGGTCTGGTTCGTCGAGCGACCAGCGGAAAGTCGACGAAGTAATCGGCGTGACTCAACCGAACGTTCCATTCGTTCGACAAAGTGTCGGCGAATGAGTAATTGGAATTACGCGCGGAGTTGAAGCGACGCTTTAAAAACAACGCGTAAAACGCAGTACAACAATAACAAAACCAATATCAACAACAAATACAAGATTCACAACAACAGAAACAATATCAACAACAACGAACACGACAGCTACAGCAACGACAGATACAACATCAACAACGAGAACTGTGGAAACAATATATCGGTGATAATTTGATTAACGGACGCGTTTGCGTGGCTGTTGCCATGCGTGAGCGCGCCGCGTACATGTGTACATATGTTGCCGTGGGTCCGGGGGCTCGGCAGGTCCGACCGGATCGGTGCCGGGCACAAAGGGCAGGTGCTGGAATGCATATCGATCGTGCGTTCTGGTCCCCTCGCCCCTCCTCCCGCTCCGTCCTCTCCTTCCTCCTTATCTGCTCCGTCGTTCTTTTCTCGTTCTCATCCCGGCGTTCCCTTTAAAGCGCGCTGAATAATTCGTCCGTCGTTCCCGTCCTTCCTCCCTTCGAATGAGTCACGCCGAGAACACAAAGCCGACCGATCTGGGCCCGCAACTTTTTGCCCCCCCCCTGCATTCTTTGTTACGTTTTATCGTTGTTATGTAAATAACACGGAGATATTAATTAACGGGCGCTCTCGTTTTCCAATCCTTCCGAGTGGCCGTCGCAATGCCGGCCCCGGATTTGCGTGCGAAAATTGCGACAACACAATTGTGCGAACGTCGGCGCTTTCGGGTCGGTATTGCGGACACTTCCTTGAGATCCCGTCCATTTCCGGGACAAACTTATTGACTTATTGCCGTAATTCCATTTCGTCGCTTGTCCCAGTCCGCGACGACCTTCACCCAGAAAAGCGAAATATGTAAGAAGTTTTTGATTCTCTAGGGTCCCCTCGGTCTTATCGTCCATCAAGGGTTCGAGTATTTATTGCCGGTCTTTTGTTCGATCCAACGAGACGCGGGTATTAATAACATTGAATTACCACAAGTGACTGGAAATGGCAACCTTTGTAATTTTATGTATTTTTTTTTTTTTTTTTTTTTGAAAAAAAAGATCAAAAAATCATATTCGAATCTGGTCGAGGCAACGACTCATCTTCCAGCGTTCTTTTTGCCGAAACCTTTTCTCAATGGATGTATCTATTTGGAAGACTAGAAAAGGGTGAAAGGGTCGTAATAAGGTATAATAAAACACAAAAGCATTACAATAAATCACGCTTAGAATTTATTCTACCAAGACGTATCCAATTTGTACTTAAAAGCTTGTTTAACGTCATAATGAAATGATCATTTTTGAAACAAATGTGTTGCGCAGAAGCATGACAGACCGACAACTTAAAATGAATTAACCGAGCGAAGTGACTTTCACAAAATCGTTCATATCTGAGACGCTGTACTCGTTACGAGTTTGGTTAATTACGATTTTCAATTTGCCTTTTGTAATTTCAAAGATATGTATGAGTTGATCATTTTTGTGGGCCATTTTTTCTTCTTCTTGTCCTATTCGTTTTTCTTCTTGAATTTAATTTCTTCGACAAAGAATTCCCGTAATAAATCAGAAAACCGGCGTTCACTTTTCGAACAAGTTAATTTTAAACAAGTAGGTGAACGACATGAAAGTGAAGTCATTTTATTTAGAGGTATACACAACTGTGATGGATGCGTCGCATTCGAACCAACGTCATGGTTTCGGGTCATTTCAAAATTATGTATAAATAAATCAATGCGCGTGTAGTCGTATAATATTAATTGATACGAGATTATAAACTCGAATTTGATTGTGTTCTTCAAACCTTTGCGTTCCATTCACGTGGACGTAAACTGACTTCCATATTAGTCACGAACCTTTTACGATTTCGAATTGTACGTTATCTCGTGAGTAATTTTACTCGATTTGTCGATCGAATTTAATCCAATGAATCATTGGCTTACATTGTTACACAAATATACGCGTTCAAAACTAGGCATTGTTTACGTTTATAATTCAACGGAATAATCAATAAATAAACGGGCGTTAAAAAAAAGAAAGAAAAAAAGAAAAGAAAAGAAAAGGAAAAAAGAAAAACAAATGTGAAAATATTTCCGTCGGCTTGTCACCGACCGCATTGTAAACATTGTATTAAAGTTAAAACACAACGAACGGAATGCGCGACGCTGTGGATTTGTATTATTATATTGAATCTAAAATTGAAACAATTATTGAAATTATCAAACATCGTGTGTCCTTTTTTGACGGCTTGTTTTTTATTTCCAAGAATTTGATATAAATACAGCTAAGTACTTCCGTAAAATTAGATGTAAATAAATAAATAAGAAGCTCGGTAAAATTATAAAACACTAAATTTCGTCGAAACGAAGGAAAACATTGTTTGGAATAATGGCGAGGAAATAAATATTGATTTATAAAAATGGTTGTAATTCGTATAATCTTATTTATTTATAGTACGGTCAAAAGTATGTCATTGTTCTTTAATCTTTATTCCAAATACTTAACTATCTCGCTTTGATAACAGCCGTATTCATAATAATTTAAAATCCAATAATAAAATATATATTAATCAATCGATGCGGGGAAAAAATAAATAAGAGAAAAAAAAACAAAAAAATACATTCAACTAATGACTTTAATAAGCTGGTTAAATTTCCAATGATCATTTAATAATTTTATAAATAACACGGATATATCATAAACATCGGTTGCAGGTGCATATTTGAAATGTATATTTAACGAGGATATATTTAGTACCGTTGAATTAATGAAGTAAAAAACGAAGCGCGATTGGTGAATAATTAAAAAAATAATCGAAAACTCGGAACAATGTTTATATACATTGAATTTAAATTATAATAATAACGCGAATGAGAAATGGCTTATTTACACACAAATACAAGTTATGAAAATAGAAAATTTGATTTCATTTTATTTCAAAGTTATGGAAATTGAAAAAGTAATTATATTCAAGAAAATGATTAAATCAAGGAAAGTAAACTCCGTATTAATAAGCTTTAATATTATTCACCATTGTGCAACGCAAACTGGAAGACATGTTTTATAAGTAAACAAAATTTCTTTTTACACCAAGGCATACATTTCAAATCCTTATACATTATTTTTTTTTAGGAAAAGTAAAAGTATTGGACTGATATGAGTAGTTTTCTTATAGCCTACATAACCTCAGACGAAAGAAGTTAATTATTTTAACATCATAAAACGATAAAAGCCCCGCTTTGCCAATACCCTCGTTTTAAATCGTGTATAAAAACAGTTATTCAATTCGAAACATTTGAATTAAATATTCAACGTATCTATTCAATCTGAAATGATCTATATATAACATTATTTCTTGCATTTAATTAAGGACACGATTACTCGGTGTATTTGTATTAATTGTTTTAGAATTCAGCTTTCAAGAATTCAGTAATGCTTTCAGGAAAAATGCGTATTGTTTATATACAGCTTTATTTACAATTTTAGAATGGTTAAAGTAATATATTTTAGCGTTAGAAATGTATTCAAACATACTATGAAACTGGCTGCTAATCTGCTTACAAAAGTCAGCACATTTTAATTAATCGACGCATGTTATACGTGTCATTCATTCTTAAATCATTAAATATTACAATTGATTAACCGCGTGCTGGTCTTCGAAATCGCATCGGCAAAAAATGTTCTATAAAAAAGACAAGATAAACGTTCGAAGGAGAACAAGCAAAAAGAAAGTAGGACAAAGTAAACGAAAATGAATGCGTAATATTTTGAGACACGTTCGGAATTAAAGCATTTAAAACAAACGCCAATTTAATTCTTTTTAAAACACGCCAACAAAATTAATTTTGTTAAAACGCATCGATTACTGAGTAAAAATTCCATAACATTAATAGAATTATTCCCAACTCAAAACTGAATCCCGTAAAAAAAAAAAAGAAAAAAAATATCGACAAAAATAAATATAAATTAATAAAAATAAAGCATCAAATTCCACGCGAAGAAAAGAAATAACGAAAAGAAAAAAAAATGTACGAACAATGGAAAAAGTAACGAATTACAATCGCGCCGAAAAATTCGTCCCTGATCGTCATAAACACAGCGAGCAGCGACTATTTGTGCCCGTATTTACATTGAGAGGAGCGTTTCTGTGTGTAAGTAAGAATGGCCTTTGCACGAGACTACCTGCCTCTGGCCATAAGTGTCGCGCCAGTTCCTGCCTGCCAGTTAAATCGACAACTTCGCTCCGTATTTTCTCTCAACGTTCGCTTACCACGCGGGTGTCTTTCTTAGTTTTTTTTATATTTATTGTAATATTTTAATTTATCGTTTTGATTTTATCGAAGGAAAAAATTTTTTCTTCCGATTGCGCCGACGCTTGGTCGAAAAACTCAATGAAAATGTTAATTGCTGTGATTTGTCATTAGTGAGTTTAAGTGAAAGTGATCTTAATGTGGAATCCACTGGGATATTTTGTCGATAAAGAATTGCAGGTAATTTTCATTTTTTTTGTGCGTCGAAAGTGTCCGTTGCCCCTATCGTTAAAGAAATTTTTGTCCGAGCACATTTCGTATAATTCTTTGTTTTGGTTCAAACATTTTGCTATCCACTGTTTCTGGGTTTCGTTGCGTTGTTTGTTTATAAAACGAAGAAAGAAAGAAAATATGCAAATGTTATTTGTAATAAAAAAGAGAGAGATAAAGAAAAAATCTATTTCTACATCGATAATAAAGACTTACATTTTTTTCCTTTCTTTTTAACACGGTCGTTGAACGGACGCAGTGAAAACTTAATTCAAATAAAGAATGTTCGAGTTGACTTTTTAGTTACTTTGCGGGAGTGGTTGTGAAATTCTTACAACAAATGTTCCAAACTCGATGCAATAATTGCTCTATAACTTTTCGTCCGAAACGAAATAATAACTTTGTTTAAACAAACTGCCGATAAAAAATTATTTTCAATTCGCTTTGGCATTGCGGTCGGTCGATAATCGAAAATCACGAATTCCAGTTTTCTCGAGGTAATTAAGAGGGAACGGTGGCCGAATGCAAATCGTAATTAATCGGCAATAAAATCGCTCGTAAAGAAAACGGACATTGGTTTTTAAACAATGCGCCAATATCGGCTTGGCATCGCACGGACAAACAAAAGGCGACGTATATCGATTGGGGAACAAAAATGTAACAACCAAAAACGAGACAATGACTCGAATGTCGTTGCTCGGTCGGATCGGCGCGCCCGCGGTCGACGTGGAATTAAATATTTAACTCGACCGAAATGGATTGGGAATTGATAAGCCGGGGAGGAATGAGCGAAGGTGTTGAATTCGTACGGAATAGCCATCGAAATGGCAGTGAAAATAAAGTGGATACGTGGCACGCTCGTCGCCGGTTACCAAGTGACGAGAAGCCATTAATTGCAGTATTTCTATACGCCGTCTAATCAGAGCGACAAAGAAAGCGGGACCCGTTTTCGTGAGATAAGTGTCCATCGCCGATCGGTATTTAATCGCGCAACCTTTCGTTTTCACACTCCCCTGCACATCGCGACTCGGCGAAAAATGAAAAGCCATCCGAATCGAATCGATCTTGATTAAAAGCGGCTCGGGGAACTAAAACCTGCGTGAAAATTGCTACTTTCGTTCAAGCAAATCAAGCGAAACTATGCAACAGTTTGGGTTTTTATTCGCGGACCGAGATACATAATAAATGCACCTCGAATTTCCACGCGCGTCGTCGGTTTAAAATAAACGCCGGTTGATCGCGGATGTTCGGACTGTTGGATTTATTAATAATTCCGACGGGTTCGTTTGGTTGCGCGGGCAATCAAATCAAAGCGAAAGAGCAATATTGCTTTTCGTGCTCAGTCGTTTTCGTCCCGGTTGTAATTGAATTATTCGAGCGATCGAATCGATATTCGGCGATCCATTATTGACGCTGATCTCGCGCTAAACCGATCGATACCGCTTCGTCGCGCAACATTTGAATTTGTTTTTGTTGTTGTTGTTAGACGACGGTCGTGCTTTCGACCAAAACAAAACGCTTTCGTTGTTGGCAACTGTTGTGTTGTTTGTAAAAAAAGAGAGAGAAAGAGAGAGAAAAAAATAGACTGAAATTAAACGCGAAATTCACTTTCTCCCAAAATTTGCTTCTCTCGGTTTTCGAGCTGCTATCGCGTTTTCGCAGCTCGAGTTACAAAATGTGTTATAAATATTTATCGGCGTTAGCTTATCGCACCTAAAATAAGATAACGGATTCGAACTCGGCGCGGCGTGTCGAAATCAAAACGATATTTTAATTTAGATTGATACGTTTAATCTTTGTTTTCTTGGGCCTTACGTCATTTGCGCCGCGCGATTATTTATAGCCGCGACGAGTGCGCACCGTCGAATATGTAACAAAATAATGGAAATAAAGTCTTTCGGTAATGGCCGGGTAATTGAATCGGATTAGTCGCGTTTATTATACCACTCACGAGCGTTATTACAGAATTTTAATGTCGTTTAAATCTCATTCCGACGGACAATGTTAATTTTTTTAATGACTCACTCTTATAAATGCGTGCAGTTTTTGCGCAGGTTTAGTTTTTTTTCTCCTCTCTCGCGCCGATGGTTCGGAATAATTTAACGGCCATATATAAATAGCCAATAAACAACGTTTATCCGGAAAACTGCAAGGATTTCGCCGCGTACAATTTTGTCGCGTGAAAATGACTTTTCGCTTTTCAACCGATCGAATTAACAACGGAAACAAAATCAGTCCGTCCTCGTTTCGGTTTACGCACGTAATTATGTAACTGAATTTGAAATGCCATTCGAACCTAAACGCCTCGTGCTTTCTTTTCCGACTCCGAGCGTTACCAACCAATCGTTCGTAACAGTTAAATTTAAAATTCAACTTTTCACGATCGTCGTGGAACTGGCCGTCTGAAATATGATTTGTGTGACTCGCATTATCACTTTATGGTAATATGTTTGCGCGCCGAACAAAGTGTATTCCATTTCAACACAAATATCGAACGCATTCAAAGCGTCCGCGTGCAACTTGTTTCACATTCACGTCAATGCCAAACGCGCGTGACGTCGGATCCACCTCCGTGATTTCACAAATGACTGAACAAACAGTCAACTCGAAATCAAAATGTCGAAGCCGAAAATAAAGCAGTTCACGCGGCCGTTCGGCGTTAAGTAATGTTATCAAAACGAAGACGGAAAGACCGAGAGGGAGCGAGAAGGAGAAAGAAAAAAGCTGTTTCTGTCGGTGACCTTGTGAACATTAACGATCGAACAACAGTTACGAGCGCGTTGCTCTTGATATCCCACGGCGCTCTCGGGCATTGTGTTGCGCCTCACGTGCATCATTAATGACCTCGCCTTGTGCCTCCTTCCGCGAGAAAAGGACAGATGGCGGCGCGCGAGTCTTCGCATCGGGCAATCGCGCGACGAGTTTTCGACGCGCGCGGTTTGTTTGTTTAAGTTTGGATTTTACGAATTCGAAATTCAGCCGCACGGAAGATACGAGCGGTTCGGGGAACATTTAATGAGGACCTTTCTCTGAATCGGAACGTTAGTCTGGATCAGTCATCCTATTCGCGGAACCAATTTTTTCTTCGTCCTCTTTTCAACGTGCAAAACGCAGACGCTATTTCGTCGGTCATAATGGAATTCTTGTGGCTCGTGCTTTGAAAAATTGAAATTTCTTTTTATGTCGCGCATTTTCGTGCATTAAAAATAGGAAGGACAAAAATAACACGAACCGACTCGCTTAATCGTTCGCGCAGTTTTAAAAGGACGCTTTTTGTCGAACTCGGCTGATTTCTCGTCCGCAACGCACGCCCGCTGTTACGTAACCCGGGATAAATAATGATACGAAATTTAGTCGCTCAATTATTATAACCTAGTAGAGATCGCTTTGTGAACGAGTCGCGATTGTGTCGCAGTGTTCCGAACCACGAAATTCCACGTCCTGACATCGCGCGAGCGAATAGGACCCGGCTCGTACAAAAGAATCGAATTTGGCTCGTAAATATTCCGATCAACCGCCGTGATGCGGTGTTTTGGTTTGGTTCGATGTATTCGCGCGTTTCAAAATATTTGGTGATACGAGTTTGAAAACATTGTTGTGCGCTTCGGGACGACCGAACTCGATCGGTTTAACGTTCGTTGCGTAATAATTGCTTACCGAAAAGTGGCTGATCAATCGCAGTCGAATCAATCGCTGCCAATCACGAGTCCGTTTAATGACAGCCCTCTTCGTGGCCGTCTTTTATCGCACGAATACCGCTTCGTGCAATACCGCATCGTGGCGTTTTTGGGAACACAAAGTCGAGCGCTGGAAATGCTCACGGGAGGTCAGCTGTTTTATTCCCGCTGACTCGGTTTTCCAAAGGATTCTTTTGTTGCCGCTTTCCATTCCGATTTGCTCGGCGAGAGGAATGTTATCTCGAATCCGTTTTTCCGATCAAACTCGACGGGCGTTACTTTCGAGACGGTTTTGGTTTTTGTATACGAAAAAGTCGACCGCGTTAAATTGTTCGGACTCGATTGGCCGAACGATTCGAACATTGAAATCTGATCGGCGCGAAACGACGTAATCGGATCGCAGATTTAAGTTCTCAGGTAAGATGAGATTGAAATTAAAAGTCCGAGGGACAGATAAAGAATGACAAATGATGAAAAATGAAAATGACGGGAGTTGATTAAAACGTAAATGGCCGTTGAGTTTAGTGTTTCGTGGCCTTGAGACGAAAAAAAGTTTTGATTGCAATTTGCAATTAACGTAAGTTTCGATGTAAAAATACGCAGCTTCGGCTCTGCGTTCGTAATCTCGTTTTCTAAAGGAATGATTTGAATTAATGGCAGCACCCAAGTTGATTAGTTGCGACTTTGTCACGGTCAATTTGAACTTTAGTATCATCTTTTTTTTATTTTTCCTCATAAAGGGGTTCGAGGAATTTGCGTCATTGCGTTATTAAACATTTGCAAAAAATATTTTCCACTCGATACATATCGTTGCATATTTCGACTACCGCGTTTGTTTAAATATATACATATATATATATATATATATATATAAAGTGAATGACAGGCTTTGTATTAATTTTAGTATTGAGAAAATATAATATTAACAAAAAACTATTATTGTTTTTTTTTTAATTAATTATTATAATACGTGAAACAAATAATTGTAGACTAACAATAAAGAGTCAACGATTCGAATGTCAGCGACCCCTAAAAATTTGCGCCAAAATTGTTCAAATTTACGTGTCTCGCATATTTTCGTACCGCGAACAAAATACGCAGTGCTCGCAATTAACGCGAAGTCAATTGACACGAACAGATAAGCGGTTAGGATTATTATAATGCGAGACCTAACGAGAAAAACAAACGTCGCTCGTCTGCCAGTCGCGATAACGTTATTGAAACGTAGATACCAGCGATAATTATCATCGCATTATGTACTAATTATTTTAAAACTCGATAAGGAATTCTTCAAATGTCTCCAAATCTTTGTATCAAAATTTTTTCCTTGTACGTTTTCTTCATTTTTTATTTTTTTTTTTTTTATTTTTTTTATTATTTTCAATAATTTTCCTTTTTTTTTTTTTGTCAGTTGCTTTGACATTTATGAAAACTTCCCCTTTTTTTTGTTCATTGGATTTTGATATTCCTGTTCTATTTTACTTATACCTCTTTTATTTCGTAATTTTTTTTTTTTTTTTTGTTTTCACTTTTACCTTTTTTTGTTTTTTT
>JABFQC010004013.1:0-13234 GCA_022817085.1 Psilanteris sp. ZL-2020 | reverse complement strand
ACCCCTAAATATCGTAAACATTGTTTCGATTTCCCTATATTTTGTCTGTACTTTAACGGTAATCATTCTTTGTTGACAAACATCGCATCGAAGTACTGTTTTGGCACGGTAATTTTTAACAGAAATTGTTCTGTGTACAAAAATGAAAGAATTCTCAATTTTAATTATGCCACTTAGTTTTTATTATTACAATGACTTGTTTATATGCATAAATAAATATATAAAATACTAATTTAAATTTGAAAGAATGGTCACCCATCTAAGTAACGATGTTGCCAAATGCTGCTTGCTGCTTAACTTATTCACTGTTAGGTGCTGCAGCTGTCATTCGATCTGTCCATGTGATTGCCCTCAAGAATGTTATAAACGACTAATAATTGAACAGTATTCTAGTACTGATAAGTTTATGTCTAGCTTTCAGATAATTGTAATACATAATAATTGTTTTATTAACATAATCCAATTTTATCTTAAATTAATAAATTCTTACATTTCAATTTTATTTGACAAATACTATAAATACTTTTATTAACATTTATTCCCTTATATATTCGGTGCATTCATATATTCATACACCGAAATATTTGCATCGAAAATATAAATATTTTCGCCGAAAGTATGGCTCGAACAATTTTTGCGCGCATTCCATGAAATTGCGAAAGATGCCTTACGTCCATCTGTAACGCAGAAAATTTAATTACACATTTCCCTGCATGCGCGATCGTTGTGTCGCCAAAAATACCCCTCCCCCCCTAAAATTTTCCTTCGCAAAATCGCAACAGAGCGTTTCTTCCGCGTCGTTATCGGTACAATACTGATTAATTAACGGACGAAAGCGAGTCGCGCGGGCGATTGATTTCGGCGACAAAACGCGGTCAGTGTTTGCAGCTCGTTGCGTGCGTGTTGCCGTGATTTTCGGCGCGGCGAGGGACCGCCCGAAGTAGGGCGCTCCGACTCCGCTTCATCAGCGAGCGCTCTCTCGCTTTCAACGGCAAACTCAATTTTGACGCGCAGTCCCCGTCGGCCGGCACTTCCGCGCGCGTCTTCCGGATTAATTGACGCCGGTCCGCCCGGCGAACCGAACGCCCCGCCGAGCCCGCGCGAGTCGCGCTGCTTGTCTGGCCTCGCAATTACGCAGCGCCGCGACGACTCTCAACCTTAATTTCGTCATTAATTTTGCAACCCGACTCCCGGCATCATACACAACACGTCTCAATGCAAATGTTTGCTTCGTTTATAATTCTTATCGTCGTTCATCCCAATTCGCCGTCTCGTCGTTGCGCTCGCGATTACGCGCCGCTTCAAATTCTCCTATTCAAACAATTACAGGCACGCTAATAAAATGCTGCCTTTATTAGCCTTTACGGCTGCGCGCGCAACTATGTTCTAATCATAAGCACCGGACAATAAAGTGCGCGGCGATGCAAAGTTCGCTGCAAAGATGATGAGCTGTCTGGTCAAATTGCTCTTGCGATGGTTTCAGATTTAGATGCGCGTGTATGCGTGTAGCTGTATTTATATATGTGTGTGCATTCTTCGGTAATATTGGTTCTTTAGTGCACAGCGGTGAATTCCGGTGATTGTACTGTCCAGAATGGCTGTTTTTGTAATTTATGGTAATAAACATTTATGCTTAATGGACAATTTTGTAATTAGAATATCACCCACTTCTCTATCGGACTGGAATTCATCTCGGGTTGTTGAAATTGTTTTTAAAAAATGAAAACGTATTGAACGAATTATAGTTAGCCGAGTAAGAGAAGGGTATTTTTCAGAAACGTTAACATTTATTGGATTATGTTCCGCAATTTTTGAAGTACCAAATTTATTCAATCAAAATTATATTTATCATTATGTAATATGTATATAGTATCTCTTAACCCATTTACTCGAGTATCCTACTTTTAGTATTATTATCGCAATTTTTTTCAATACCTCGCTCAATGCGTACTGCACAAAGCACTTTATTTATATATTGTTTATTAATAATAAACTCTTTATTATAATTCATATTTAATTACTTATTTCATGATATTGCGAATACAATTAAATGAGTTCATATATTACAAACTTAGAATACGTACAATCTTTAACCGACCGCGACACCCGTTCACTTGTTAAAATTGCATATTTACAAATACATCTTCAACGCTCAAAAGCTTTACTCGAATATTTAACATATTTGCAATCCATTGAGTATAAAATGCATTTAAAAATAATGTTTAAAAAATCAACCGTCTTAATAAGAGACACTTGTTTTATTTAAGATATTGGTGTTTATTCGTGTTATTAACTTTTGCAGTGAAAATACCTGTATTATAATACAGAAAAAAAAAGATTGTTTAAAACAGACACACACCGTTCGTCAATTACATATTGTGTATTATAACTAATATAAAGTGTAATTTAAACAAACTTATCGTCTAAAATGAACAAACAGTGTGATTAGGATGACACTGTTTTTGTTAGAAAAAATTGTCAAAAGTTCAGTTTTAAATTTTACTTAAAATAAATATTTGTAATACAAAGCGATCAGTTTTACGCTGAATAATTTTGTTTACATTAATTTTATTCTTTAGTAATTACTGTAATTAAATTTTTAGTTTTATTTATTATATTACAATTTCAGGTTAGACTTGTACTAAAACGTGCATATTGTCAAGATTAGATAACGATACCGGACAAATAGTTGTAATGATGATTATATCAGTCGATTTATATTTTACTAACATTTTGTCAACTATACAACTACTTATTGTGTGTGTTTCTATATATTACTACTATTTTTGTCTGGATTTGTTGAATTTCGTCATTTTCAGACAAATCTTTTTTTCTGTAAACAAAGTGCAACAATTCAAGTTTATACGAATTATACCATTTCGTCACAAAATCAGGTCGGTTGTCATAATATCCGATCGTATCTTTATTACGTCGTTTCGCAATTAGATCCCCGCGATCTAACGATTGTTCATAAAATTGCATCTAATTGCAATGCCCATTATGAAATGAAAATGCATTTGTTGACTTGACTCGATACGAAGCAGAGCAAGAACAATGCATTATTAACCACGCGTTTTCTACTTATTTAACTGAAATAATAATCCCCCGCGCTCTAACATCGGAATATATTTATTACGGCGGCATTCCTTTCATTGTTTTATTTAGCGGCAAAATTAGAATGGAAAATATAAGCATAAATTTAAAACAATACATCTCATTAAGATTTACATTTTGTTCTAACAAATCAACGCGACAACACCGGTTCGGAATTAATATCAAGAATATGCGTCACGGCGTTACGTTGTTCAACGACAAAAATTTAGTTTCCATGCCGCGCATTCGGATCATATCGATTAACAAAAAATGAAAACATAATTCGCGAACAATTAAACTTGCACTTTCACGTAATACAACTAAATATATATATATATATACACGCGTGTACGACATATGCTTAATTACTACGCTGTTAATTGCTATTTGCATACCGTGCGCCGAGAACGCGGCGCGTTTTGTTTACAAATTTTGCGACGTTTATTTGTTTATACCCGCGATCATAATATTGACACGGCGGCCTCGCGGTCACGCGCCGACGAATCAAAACAAAAACAAAAACATTGCCCTCGTTCTTCCCGCCGCCCGTCCTGCCTGATCAACGAACCCGAATCAATTCCAATTCATTCCCATTGATTTGTCGACCAAAACGATCGGCTGCGATTGGGACGACTTATTCGCGTATTCGACCCGATTACACTAACGGTAAAACGACTCGTCGGTTTGCCGGGCACGGAACACCGGAGCCCGCGTGGTCGCATCGTCCGGGCGCGCGACTCCGGATTCGGGTGATCCGCCGGCAAGTTCAATATCGGGCGCACTTTGATGGGCAAAATGAGCGGCACACGCGCGCCCGCGCCACGCACACATTCTTCGCTTTGATGAACCGACGGTGGTTTACTGGCTATCCCGGCAGAATATGGAACTA
Source organism: Psilanteris sp. ZL-2020 (assembly GCA_022817085.1). Taxonomy (NCBI): domain Eukaryota; kingdom Metazoa; phylum Arthropoda; class Insecta; order Hymenoptera; family Scelionidae; genus Psilanteris; species Psilanteris sp. ZL-2020. The sequence continues at coordinate 9,252 of JABFQC010004013.1, read as the reverse complement.
CCGAAATTGTACATCGATGCAAAGCAGCGCCGGTCTGTGGTTTAAGCAGCGATGCATAATGCATCGTTGACTGTAGCTGTCGGAGCGCGGATAGCAGCAACGTTGCGTCACCGTCGGCGACATTTACATTTCTAATAAACCCGCGGCATTGTCTTTTCGCCCTTATTTCTATAATACGCTTCGGTTCTGCGCTCGCGTAAATCCCGTAACGCCCTGAATATGGCAACTAATTTTTCGAGCTTTCGAACCAGATTTTTGTCGAGCAATTAGACCACTTGGCAAAGCGCGTCCACGCTCGTTGCACGCGTTTTTAAGACGGACGAGGTATCGGGTGGATCGGATGAATCGTGTTTTACTCACGCGGGGGAAAAGTTGCACTTTACGAAAGAAATTATTTTGTTAAGCGTATTTTGTCAATTTGTCTGTGAAGTATATGAGTTGAATAAAATATTTTGTAAATATTTACATTTTTAGGAAGAAAAGTAAGCTATTTTACGCACCATCGCAGCGAAACAAAAGCGGAACTATCCGTTATAGAGGGGGAAAAGTAGCTATTTTTCCCCCAAGGGGGAAAAATAGTTACTTTTCCCCCGAGATACCGGATAGTTTCACTTTTGTCCGCTGCGATAGGTGCGTAAAAATATTTCCGTACGTGTGAAATGCAAAGGGCGGAGAAGTTGTGTTAGATTTTGCGAGGAACCGAAAGTCTGTTATTCGTGTTTAAGAATGAGCATTGATGGATTTTTAAAATTCGATAAATGGTTTTTGTTTTTTTTTCTCTTACTAGTTTAATTTGGTTAAAATATCTATAATTACATTCGAGCGAGTTAATATTCGACATTGAAGCGATTATTCTCATGAACCGTCGGTATTTGCAATGATGTTGTATTCCTATAAATAACCGCTTGTTTTCCTTTTTGTTTCAGGTAAGACACGGGCCGTCACAATTCAAATGCTAAACGCCTTCTGGTAAATAATAAAAACCTGAACCGCTCGTAAAGGAATAGATTCATCGGTGTAAACTGACGAATCAAATTTCATTACGACAAGAATAACTCCGGACTTTCAAGTTCCGTTTTGCCGTCAATCATAATTAGAATTTGAATTATACAATACAATACAATACTTTACGTTTACGTTTAATCAATCGGTGTCATTTTTAATTCAACACTCCGTACAAAATTTACATCAAACGCCAAAACTGGTGCCGGCGGATTCCTCGTCATAACCAACGCAGTCCGGTTTTGGTCGGACATTGAAATCTAAGTGCATTTCAATCCATGAATTAATAAAATCGTAAACATAACAATAATCATACAAAACGAACAAAATTACCATACGCGGTTGCAAAAAGCGCCATTATGGTTTGCAAAAGTGGCTCAAACGTTGCATACAATTTTGTTATGAATATAAAAAAAAGATTAAAAAAACCCGGATTTTCAAAGTTCAAAAAAATCGTTCTCGAAATATTCAGAAACATTAAACGCTTCAACTACCCCAAAATGGCGTGCATTTCCGTTGCTCATTGACGTTTGAATCCAATTCCTATAAATGATTCAGATTGTTTCATTTCCATTAGGAAATATTTATTTAACAGCGGAATGAAAAAAAAACAATTTATGTTCGTTAGCTTTCAAATTCGCGAAACGCGAGAACGCGCTTGGCGCGAATCAAACTTACAAAACCAATATGGCAAATGTAATTAATCGAATTGATTCCGCAGCGACAAGGCGCGATCGCGTCTCGCCGCCGAACGGCTCGTTGGATTTCTTAATAACAAACAATTCACCGGCGAAAAGACAATGCATTTGGCGACGGCGCGAAGTGCTACCCGCAGACAATATGGTAATATATTCAGGAAAATTAAATTGATTGTAAACATCCGCACTCCGGTCGACTATTACCGTGGAATGTTCAATTTCGTCTTATCGATTTCATACGGCTCCATTGTACCACTAGCTCGACGTTAGGTTCTGAATGCGTTTCATGCGCGGTCTTTTAAATTGTTTATCATTAGTTACAGTACTTATTTGTGATTTACAAGCTCTTGATATACTCTGTTAAGTTCATTTTAAACATTGAATTCACCTCGACGCAATCCCAAAACGGCACACACTCGACGGGCTTTATTGTTTAAAAACAATTTCCCCCTCCGCCCTCACGGGAAGAAAATCCAATTAACCCGGCTCTCAAACAAAAAAGACACATTTTAATGTTACAAGGTAGTACATTTTCATGTTTTCCACTTGATCGATTCCCGGTTCCTAGGCTGCGAATAATTTTTCGCGCGCCGGTGCGTCGTAGAGGATTTTTCTCCCGGCGCAGTCGATGGACAGTATCTTTGTTATCGTATGTTTCATTCAGACAAACGTGAAAGCAAATTGCAACAAAACCATCGACAGAAACGTGGACGCACGACGAGTCGAGGCGGGAGAAAAGTCGCGGTTTGTCGTCGTTGAAAAAGTCTTTCCTCCCACGGGGGTAAAATTGCGTTCGTCGCGAGAACGGCGATCGAAAGTAAATTAGCGCCAATTCAGAGCTTTGATTACCGCATTCCACCGCGAAATCGTGGAAAATAAATCCTTCGTTCCGCGGTGGTTATTATTTCGCCTTTTTGTCATTACGTTTGTCGATTTACGCGAAACGCATACTGATGTATTTTTATGCTTGAGGTTATTTGAGGAGTAATCCGCGGGTCTGTGTAATGTCCACGCGTTTAATGGGTCAAAGCAAAATTCACTCTCATAACTATCAGGGTCGTATTTCCGTTTTACAGTTTTTCGCGTAACACTCTGCGCTTGATGATTATGTAATACTTGATAAAACATGATGTTTTACGCGAATATTAATCAGACGGGATTCGGGTTTTATGAATTCCATCTTGTTTTGTAATTCGCCGCGAAAGTACTTTGCGAATTGCCGGCTTGATTTTGTAAATAAAATACTCTAATGTTGAAAAACGTCGGTTCGCGCACGTGAACGCATGACAGCGACTACAAAGCAAAATTATAATAATAGGAATTATTTAGATAGATGAGAATTTGTGACAGTTATAAAGTAACTTAGTATCTCTAATTTCCATTAGGTTTATTAGTTTAATGTTTGGAAATAATTATATTGAAATTGTGTTAAGTAAATTGTAAAACCAGCATATCTTGTTGAAAACGGTTTGTATTAAAATGAATATGTGTATGTATATACATCGCTTTACTTTCGTATAAATAATTATTATGAGGATTTTCGATCTGTGTCGCCAGGCTGTAAATAATGTTGGATTATAGTTTAAAGAAAGATAACTTTATTTAACGCCAGATTTCGAGACAAGATTTCGACACTTCAATTACTATTCTAAAGTATTATAAATTTTAAATAAAAATTGTTTATTTTAAGTCTAGTATTTGTTAATCTTCTCTTAATTCTTTTTATTCTTGAGATAACTATACACGGGGAAAAATATCAATGTTAAATCAGCATTGACTGAACATTGACTCAAGTTTATTCTCATACTTTTAGGTTAGAAATGTTGAATTAACACTGACTCAATATAATTTTTACATTGTATCTAATTCAAATTAACATTTCGAGAATCACTTTGAATATACAACGTTGATTTAGCATTGATATTTGTCCCCGTGTATATATTTTGAAAACTTTTAAATTCTTCCCTCAAAATGTAGATTTTTGAGTGAGGAAAATACGATACTGTCCTATTAAAAATTTGTCTAGTACTTCGTTAGTTACTAGAGAATTTGTATATAAATTTTGTATATGCGGGATTGGGGTCGGAGCCCCCCGCATCCCTTTGTGAGGGAAGCCGAAGGTCGCCCGTTGCTCTCCGCTATATTTAAAAAAAAATTCTCTTCACCCCCGTAACTAGGTGCCCAAAAAGGGCGTGTCCATAAGCCTAGCGTTATATAAATATATATAAATATATATATATATACATTTTTCAATATAAAATATTTCGCAAACACTAAGAACAAATTTGGTATAATTTTTATTACACTCTATTATAATGTGAGGACAAATGCTTTCATTTTAAAATTATTATTATACAGTACACTGAAAAAAATAATCTTACAAATTTTACCAAACTAGATAATAAAAGTAAGAAAAATAAGCAAAAATGTAAAGAATATGATAAATTACGGTCAGAAAATTCTAAAAATATGTCAAATATTACCAATCAAATTATAAAAACAAAGTTATCGTCTAATGTTTATTTATATCTTATTTATATTTATATAATAATCCGCGCAGAAATATCTGGGCGCATTTTTATGACTGCGCCGTAGTTTACTGCACATATAATTATTATACTGTATTAGAATAATTTCAAAATGAATGCATTTATCCCCACATTATAATACACTGAAAATAATAATCTTACAAATTTGACCAAACTAGATAATAAACGTAGGAAAAATAGGCAAAAATATAAATATAATAAATTACGGTCAGAAAATCCTAAAAATATGTCAAATATTACCAAATAATTGGTAAATACTATGATATTGTCTAATGTTTATTTACATTTTTGCTCACTTTTCCACCTTTTATCATCTATTTTGGGAAATTTGTAATATTATTTTTTTCAGTGTACAGTATAATAAAAATTATACCATATTTTTTCTCTATGTAATAATAAAATTGAAATTATTTCATCGAAAAATACATTTGATTACGAATTATTATAATTGGAAATGAATCAAGGCTGACTAAGCAATGGTTAAAGGGAGAGCTTTTCGTTGCCGATAATGAAAGTCTAATTATGCGTCGAAGCGCACTGAAAACGTTGTATCACAAAAAGTTGTATTATATGGCATTCAGATGCAAAGACTTTTAAGAATTACTTTACGCGTTTAAAAGCTTTTTAAATTTCATGTTCATGAGTTGCGAATATTTCCGTAATAAATAAACAACGAAACAAAATGAAGATCAATAAAAAGTCGAGCAAGAAAGCGATTACACGAAACGAAAAAACGTATTACAAATTGCTCATAAAATATCAAACGTGCGACAGTAGATTTATTATTTAACAAATTACAGTTATAAAAAATGACAATTTTACAAAAACACGTGCAATGTTGACTCATGTCGATGCACTGTTTCAAAATATAAGATTATTTTTTATAAAATTTCTTCTGTGCAACATTCAAAGTTTTACAACGAAATAGCAAAAGTAATAATATTACTAATAAATCAATTTTACGATTCCATCCTTTTGAATCTCCCGAATTCGTTCGATTATTTTTTGTATGAAGATAAAATTTTCATAATTTGTTCAAGTGAAAAGGTCCCGAGAAAGGAAAACGACAGGAACTGCTGGAAATAGATATTACTTGAAATACGAATAGTATAAATCAAGCGAGTTGTAATGTAAATCGCTGTTCTTTCGACACGAAAAACGTTCGAATAAAAAATACACAAACACACTTGTACATACAAACATCTAATTTATTATCTGCCAAAAAATCTTGAAATCACGATTTCTTGACGCTCGCAGTACGATCTGTCCATAAAACCGGTAAATAAAAAAAAATATCCCAAATGCGGTTGCAAAAAAAAACTTGGATTGGTCCAAGGTCACGAACCCTTTCCACAAAAATTTAAACTTCCGAGTCAGCGTTTCCGTCAAACTGCAAACCGCTCGTTCCAGACGCGTCGCGGTATCTCCAATTTCGTTCCGCGTCAATTACACGCGCTTCCTCTTCGACTTAGAAAAAGTCGTTAGATGAGAGCGCGTCCCCGCGAAAGACGTGAAACGAAACAAAGCCAACATTGATGCGCGATGCCACAAACATCAATACTTTGACGTTTAATCCCGCGAAAAGTAATCACGCGGATGATCAAAGCAGCATCATCCTCGCGAGGCAGCTGACAAACTTCGAATGACGGTTCAATTTGCATCGCGGTGATTCGTGGAGGGGACAAACGAAGGGTCGCGATCGAAGCCTAATGACTACTCATCGTCGATTTTGAAGGTTGGAGAACGCAAGGGCGCAACTGGCGAACGCGACCTCAGTCCTTGCTGGTTCGCGCGGGCTCGTCCTTCGGCTGCTCCGACTCGCCCTGAAGTTGGTCGGGGTGACCGAAGTGCGCGGCGGAAATGCGCGGATAGGCGAGCTTCGGTAATTGATTCAGGTCGAAGGGGGGCGCGGCTGGGGTCAAAGGGACGCGTTCCTTTCGCGGTCTTTCCAGGAAGGTCTTCAGGTTGAAGTCCTTGGTGGTCGTTTTGCATGGTTCCTCCGGCCCCACGGGTGCCCTCGGCAGTACCTCGCTCGGCTCCTTCGGGGCCGCCAGTTTGATTTTCGCGGACTTTTCCGCCCAAGTCATGGCCCGCGTGCGCCACTCGTCCAGCTTGAGCTTCGCGTGCGTCACATCCTTCGTGAGGATGTCCGGCACCGCGTGCTTCACATGCTGAATGTCCAACTCGTCCAGTCTAGGTGGCGCTGTTATCCCAGTGAGAGCGAGCACGTTCTCCGGTATCTTCAAAGACGCGGGCCCAGTTGGCGCCGGCTGCGACTCCGCTGGCCACGTTTGTTTCTGCGTTTCTGAAAACGAAATCGAGCCGGTTTTAGTTCAATGGCCCCGGGACGACGCCACGTTGGATTAATCGTGCGAGCGAATCAATATCGGCGCGACCTAAATGGATGGACGCGTCTGTTGCAATTCGCTTAAGGGGTTACCGTCAGATTTCGGCGCGTATTTTGGTTTGCGTTTTGGACTTTTGGATGGTGACGGGACGATGATTGATGGAGGAGCACTGTGCTCGAATCACGCACCACTTTAATGCGGAGGGTTGGTACGAGGATGTTGATTCCTTTCGCTATTTCGGCGTTTTGTAAGACAATTAGTGGAGCGGTTAGGAGTCGTTTTTTAAAATATTCGAAATAAGACGTTCCGGGAAACGTTTAAGAATATATCATTTGCGATACGAGCGAGCTTATATTACTTTACTGAAATCATCTTCTCCGAGCCGCGTATCTGCGGCATATAAAAACGTCACTTTGAACAATAAAAATAACGCGAACAATATTGTTTCGTGCGATACGGCACTTATGATAAGTTTTTTCATTTTTTTTTGTATTTTTTTTTATTTTAGTAAGTTTGCAATTTTATTCATAGGAGTTAACTGGTGCTGCCGCATACACACGCGCTCACGTATACGCGCACGTTTTTACGGCGTCGGTGTCTTTTATTCGAACTTATCCGGTACATAATCCACAGTATAAAGTAGTTTATGAAGTGATTCTAAATAGAATATTAATAATATTGATCACTTTATAAACAGTATTAAACGTGGCGATATCCATTGTCTCACATTAAAGTATCCTATTAATGTATAATTTTCCAACGCAATTGTCTAATAACTGAAAATTTCATTTATACTGTATACCGTTTCAATACTAAAACTGCAGTAAACACAAGCACAGGAGTACATATTTAATAATAACAATATTAATATATACATGTATAAATACATATATACATATATGGATGAGTGACAAGTTTCTTAACTGTCAACATCATCATTAAATACATGCTCGTGTCATGATGTAAATCTACACACACACACAATCTCAAATACACATACGTAAACAGTTATTTTAACAAGAGATTATGCTGCAAATTATTTACTTTTGCAGTAACATTTCAAACAATTAATTACGAAAATATTATGCGTTATCAAACCTCTCCGTTTATCAGTTAACATCCCGTTAACTCTAAAATATCTAATTTTTCCGACCGAAAATATCAAACTAATAGCAATTAACTTGATTATATCAGATCGAAATGCATTACACCGAAATTTGAGTTCCAGTGCATTATAGACAATTACATTGACTGAACGTAACCATACATAGCACGCTCAAAAGAATGTTCAATCCTTTACGAATAATATGCCCAGGAACCGATACGAATTTCGCCCGCATTTCAGCGAGACAGAATTCGCAATTAATACCGCGGTAACGTCAATTAATTGTAAAATTAAATATAAAAAAGACCAAATTGTCGGGATTGCAATTCTAATTAACTCGTTTTATTTTAAACAACTTTGATCGGCTGGTTTATTTAATCAACAGTCAATCTTGTGAAAAAACTTGAAAAAAAGAAAGAATATTAAACAAAGACGAAGAAACCGAAAAACCCGGCGAAAAAAAGGACAGCCAACGCGGTTGATTGTTTTTCTTCGTTCTTTGGCTGTTCTTTCCGCGGCGTTTTTGCCGGCGCCGGAGGAGTTGAGACGCAAACAAGTGTCGCGATTTGGCAAAAAGTTCGCAAAAACTTTTAAACGCTTTGCTTCTTTGTTTATAAATAAACCGGGGTATACAGTTTTCTGTTCAGCCATCGAAACCCGGTTTTCGGATTCGATTTCGTTTGTAGCGTTTGTCTGATTTGTTTTCCGGCTTCGGGTTGAATACGAAAGTGAAATTCGCGTCGAATCGCTCGACGGACTTCTGCGAAAAAAGCCGTACCGTGGTATCGCGGCGGAACATTATTTGCGTTGCATAACCCGACGGGTGTCGTAAATTATATTAATTAACCCTTGAATCCTATCTACTGCGTCGAGCGGGTAAATTATTTGCGACCATCTCGACGCAAATAAAACGACCTGCGTTGCCTTGCCCTAATATATACTTGCCTTCATACTTGCGCTATTCGTGTCTAATAATTAAAATTGATTCGTATAGTCGAGTTATATCAAGAGGACTTTACGTAAATATTTACAGTCTAGGCGGATAAATGCGGGATAATTGCATGAATTATTAACACACTCGTGCTATTCTGTAATCATTTTAAAATAGTAATTTCGTCTGAAAGGTTGACATTTTATTTTTATTTGGCTGTAAATCTTTGAAAAAATTTATTTGTCTTTTTACGTATTGTGGTTTGATAATTGCGGAATAATTTTGAGTTTAAAGTTTCGATAATCGATTGTTTTTCTTACACTGAGAAAAAAATGTTTAACAATTTTCAACGTAATATATCAAAACTAAACGATACGTGAAAATACAAGAAAAATTATTATATAATATAATTTTTTTGTGTTTTCACGTATCGTCCACTCTTGATATATTATATAGTGCATTGATACATTTTTTTTCTCAGTGTGTTTGCTAACCCTAGTAGAAATTTCAATCGGGCAGAAAAATGGCCCCGATGTGGAAGTTTTGTTCCCATATAGGGAACGTCTCAGGAAACCCGATCAGGGCCAATAGGTGCATGTAACGCATGGGTATGATATGG
>JABFQC010004012.1:0-13237 GCA_022817085.1 Psilanteris sp. ZL-2020 | reverse complement strand
CTTATACATTTTAATAATATTACACATATTAATGGCGAATTAATTAATATTTATCAATCGCTTGTTTATACATCAATTATTCTTAAATCTTCCTTAACTACAAGTCTTTTAAAAACACGTTTACGTTTAAAATTTCCTTAATCAAGTGTATTTAAATAAATTATTAGTCATAATAATGTGAATAATTTTATTTCTCCATCCAACGTATAATAACTTAAAATAACTGTCAAAATTATATTTATTTATTAAACAACCCAATCACAATTATCTATTATCGTATTCAATTAAACTATACACTCTTAAAACGATCCTCTTACCTCAAATTTTTAAAAATTTATAGACAGATTAAAAAAAGGGCACAAATTATCAAATAAATAAAGAAACTAGATTTCACACGTCCTTGTTTATTTTCTTTCTTTCCTTTTTTAATTTGTTCCAAAGTATTTCAATTTTACGTCAAAAAGATTATTTCTAAGAGTGCAATTCTTACAATTATAACATAACAATATAAAGTATCACCAGATCTTAAACAACAACAACATTAACATTTAAGCGTTATTATCGCTCGATTTATACAGTTTACAGTCGTCAATAGCAATCATCACTTCTTTCATCCGAAAGTTCACCGTCTGACTTAAATAAGGGAATTTCTTGCGCACGACGGGTACGTGTTTCTGCAGCTTATTCGTCAGGCCATGCCGCATCACGTACTCGGCAATTTTTTTAACGTCCACGAACAGCCATTCGTAAACCGTCAGCTTCCTACGAAACTTCGCGCGCTTCATTTTGCTGAGCTCTTTCGTCCAGTTGGACCCAAGGTCATCCAACTCCTGCTTGAGAAAAACTTCGTTTTCTTCACTGACGGCCTGCTTCAGTGCCAAACGTTTAATAAGATGCGTGAGTATGACATTCGTGATCGGCTGACCTTTGCTGGATTTACAGAACTCCGGCACCGTCAAATGTCCATGCTGAGAGGACATGCGTATATTAACGTCCGCGCCATGCTCCAGCAATAAGTAAGCGATTTCGCCGCATTCAGCGTCAACCGCCGTCTGCAAAGGCAAACCGTTCTTACCGTCGTTCGCGTCCGCTCCACATTTCAACAATATAAGCACAATCTCGGCCCTCCAGTTGAACACCGCTTCCATCAAAGGCGACGTCTCCGAATAGTTTTCCGAATGACGATCGGCGAGATTCTGATTCATGGCGGCTTGGTTCAGCGCTCCCGAGTGAAAAAGTCCGCTTGAAAAATGCGCTCGCCACTCACGCGTGACTGATAACCAGAAGCGACTAAACTTTTATTTTTTAAACTCTAAATTAGTGCGCCATGATTAATGATGTATTATTGACGCATTAATTATAAAATTAATTACACGAGTTAGCTTATGTTTATTGTTTAAATATCAGTAAATGAGTTTTTTTCTATATTTATAATGGGTATTTGTGTATTCTTGATTAATTGTGGATTTATTTTCGAATTATTTAAGGCTTGATTGAATTTTGTAATAATTAGGTGCCGTAATGCCAGTATCACCGAGATATGACGCGCGCATAATGGTCTTACCGTAATGATCATAATGGATAAGCTTAAAATATTTTAGACCGATTTTATTATTGGGATCGAAGATTACTTATAAGGCATGTGTTTGGATAAATTCTAACGCATATGGTATACGGTAATTTATTGTGTAATAATTGTCCAGTTTAGAGCAAGTGAAATGTAAATTTAATGATAAATTTATTTGCAGTAATAAACATTTTGTTTTTGTTTATTTTACGTTACATTTTATATATTATTGTAGTTTAATTATAATTATTAAAATATATGTCGTTAAGTATGACAGTAAATTATATCATTTAAAACGTGAAGTGGATAATTAAAATAAAAGATACATAAGCTGTATATATTTTATAAAAATTAAATATATTTGATATATGATATTGGTATTAGAAGAATCTATATATTAAATTGAATAGATTGGAATACTTATTATGATAATTGTAATAATTTTGGTAACTGCTATTAAGATAAAAATTTGTGAGCGTTAAAAAATACTATTTTAATAATAAATTAAGTTTTATATATTTTCCTGATGCCAAATTGTCTTCTGAAAGAATATTATGTATATTTTCAATTACTGTAGAAATTATGAATCTATCCTTATAAAGCAATTATTTATTATAACAAATATCAAATTTGTTTATCTTTATTAAATAAAAACTTAAGTATAACGATAGTTTCGAAGATTTAAACTTTTGAAAAATAAAAAGTTTAACAAGGATCACAAAACATTACAAATAAGATGTCAAATGATTTAATTCATAATTCATTTCATGATTAAAGACAATCATTATATTGACAATAAATAAAATAGGATAAGTTAACATCTAAATGTATTTAAATAACACAATGAGATAAATGAGATGTTACAACGGTATTGAATAATTAATTATTATACATGTCGTTGCGAGTTATATACAAACGTTAATCAAAATAATATAATGACTGTTAAATAAAGTGAGGTGGATTAAATAATAATTTATTATTATAATATACAATGTATGTTAATACAATATTTAAAAGTAAATGTGAAAATTATTTTGGATATACGTAAAAATTGTTAACGATTACTTATATGACGTGTGAATTTAAAGTATATTTAGCTTCCTATTTTATATAAATAAATAGAAATTATTTTTGGAAAGAATTCCGAAAATTCTTCAACGATTATTTTTACCAATGATTTTTTCAATAATGTAAAGAATAATATTGTTTATACAATAAATATATTTTTATTCAATAAAGACTGACTTAATAAAAATTCTTCGCATTTTACAATTCGTGATAATATAAGATTAATATAAATGATTAAAATAATATGTACTTGTTATAATTCTAAGCTCTAGAACGTATGGCAGGAAATCGTCTAAGTTAACACTCTTAAACGTGTTTAACTGTTTGCAGTGGTATTTATTCGCTGAACTATTTATTATCATTTCACTTGATGCAAGTCAACATATAGTTAAATTAAGTTGAGCGAATAATTGGTAAGTTTGTTTCTATTTATATTTAATTTTCTATAATTTTTATAATTTTGAACTTTTTATAAATAAATATATTTTTCTCTAATGGACATTTTAAACTACATTTTAAAATCTTGTCTTATTATAAAATTGATGATTAAAGTTACTACTGCAATTTAAATTATATATATATATATAAAGTTTCTTGTAATCCAGTATTACGAATCTCTATTTCTAATTTGAAATAAAATATTATATTCTTAATTCTAATACCATACCGATATAACTAAATTGTACATAATTAAGTTGAACTTAATTTAATTCAAAGATATAATATATTATAAGTATTTAATAATACTCAATTTTTAGTATTTCGTCATATAATTCAAAACGAATAAATGTCATAAAATTCAAAATGAAAACGAATATTTAAACGTTTTAATAAGGGATTTTATATAATACTCATCTTTTTATATAATTATTTTATGTTTAAAAATTCTAATTCTATTGTATATTTTATATTATTCTATTCTATTTATAATTTATTTAAAGAATTAATAGATTATCATTAATATAGTAAACAAAATATATGCAAATTTTGTACTTACCTTAAAGATATAGGAAGAATCATAATTAAATAAAACTAAAAACTCTTTACAAAATTACATAAAAATATGAAAATATTAATTATTAATATTATGTATTAATAGTAAATACATGTAATATTAATAATTATAATTACAACGAAAGAATAATTATACATATTAAACTAAATTTCTTAAACACAACACAATAATATAATAACTAATTAACCCCAACAAATTTTATTCAAACTTTATTTTGAAGCAAATTCTTACGTCGTTTTATGCTAAGGTATAAGAAACACTATAATTTTTAGTTGTGCAGTTTACACCATTGATAAAATTTGGTGCTTATTTCATAAAGTTATGTTATAAAGCTAGCATTTATTTTGAATCGTGGTCACGAAACCCCGTAATTTCGAACATTCGATTCCTTAAGATAGATTGAAATAAACGTTATTTTAACGACCGAAATGAATAAAAAAAGGGAGTAAATCAGCGAATGAATTACAGGATGGGCGGAACAACTCAATTATAATCGTGTAAATGAAAAAAAAGAAAATGATTTATACATTGATTAGTTCGTTAAGTGTTTGTATTTTCCTGAAATTCATGTTATTTTGTTCATTCATCTTTTCTCACTCTTCTCAGTTACTTCGTAAAATATGGGATAATTAAAACTGAGGGAGACAGTCGGTCTAATAGCTACGTTCGAGTATTGCTATTATTGTGTTGATATTCGTTTTCTAATCAGAAGAATAACAAATTGATTTCACTGACGTATTTTTTGCACAAGTAAACATTCTATAAAGTATAAGGAGTTCAATTTGCTGTACACTCTATTGACGATTCAATGGTCAAAAATGTATAACGAAAGTTCAGGGTCAATATGAAACAGAGATTGGTCAACGTCGATCGAGATCTCGAGTCTGCGAACGCAACGAAAAATTATTCGGACAAAATTGTATTCTCCATCGGACCATTTTTGAAGTTTACCCAGAATATATACATGCGTCGATTTTTTGTGTGTTTAATTAATTACTTACTTATATACGCTCTGTTTTTAAATTTTTATACGCATTTTTCGCATTTGCATCTTTGTTTTTTGTCTTTTTTTCTTTTTTTTTTTTCTGTTTACTGTTAATTTATATATATATATGTATGTATATATAGTACAAATATTTATATACACACATACAACCCGCGTGCACGTGCGTATATATACATTTCTAATATATATGTGTATATATATATCTACATACTTTTGTCATACTTCACATGTGCAATATTAAGTTCACTAAGGCATTCATTATGGCAAGTTTTGTTTTTTTTCTCCAATGTCGCTGGTTTTAAAAGACACGATTCAGTGTAATTCCCTAGTAAATGAAACGAAGAGGAAGCGATACATAATTTTGTGTTCCGGCTGAACAAAAAGACCAAAACTTATCGGATTAGTTTTCACAGTCTTCGTCAACGATAACTAGGTAATAACTTGAACGCAACAGTTTTCGTTCTATCTAATGTATACGGCTATATTAGTGTTTAATTAGAGCTAAACCTGCGTCGCTATTTCTTTTCCCTTGTTTCTTGCTTTATGTTAGTTTGTTGTCCCTTTATAATCAACGTTAAAATATAAAATATATTCATGTATCTTGTATGTATATATATATATATATGTTCCGGAACAATAGAACTTTGTGCCAGCACGAATAACAGTAAGAAGCAATAATATCCAGCTCGATTTCCCAGTCACGCGTGCATACTCAAACACGTACGCACCTATTTATACTTATGTATAATAATCATAATCATAATCATAATCGTAATAATCATAATAATAATAATTATATTTATATATGTATACGCGCAAATATGTGTACGCGAGTATGCGTGAGTTCTCTTATCGGGGTCGGTTATTGGGAATTAGATGCGAAGTTGGTTGCGACGATTGAACAAGATGTGCCATCGCTTGTAGTACACGATGCTAAGTCAGCGTCAGCTATACATATCTAGCACTAAAGTGGTTGGACGTCGGCTCTATGACAATTCGCTGCAGGATTAAAGTCTCGGCTACGCTCAGTTCTTTATAAACTCAGAGTCATCAAAGCGACAGCTACGACTACAAAGGTGGTAAAAACGACCGGTTTGTGTACCCGCTTGCTGGTCAGCACGGACGGCGCCAGTTGTTCAACCCGCGCTAATATATATATATATATATATATATATATATATATATATACACTGAGAAAAATGAAACATGAAAAATTTCTGTAAAAATAAACAAATACTAATTTAGGGCCATATGATACAAATCGTCAAAATTTACTGTTTTTAACAGTAATATATTATGAAACTTCAGTAATTACCTATGTAAATAACTTGATTTTTTTTCTGTTAAACACAGTAATTTTTGACGATTTGTAGACAGAAAAAAAAGTTTGTCATATTTAGTCAATCTTTGACTAACGTAGTCATCAAAAGTATTAATATACGAACAAGCGATCTGATTGTCATACGTTGACAATAAAAATGTTGAACAAGACAATTTAAGGTTAAAGGTTGACAACATTGTTGACAAATTTAGACAATTATATTTACCGTTGATATATTCGCTGTTTCAGACAACCCTACTTTTTTCTGTGTATCATATGGCCTCAAACTAATATTATAAACAGTAATTTTTCATGTTTCATTTTTCTCAGTGTATATATATATATATAGTGGCGATTACTCTCATATCAATTAGTCCACGAGTGTTCCGATTAATTGCTATAGGTACGCGCGACGTGGTGGGGAACGTTCAACAATGATGCTCTGCGTTTCAGATTTGTTCATATAAAAATATCATCGCGATCAGCACCATGTAATACAATTGGAACGAACTCGCGCGCGCTCGCGCATCCACCCCTTTACACCATCACGTGTGCGCTTATGGTATCGCACGTATATTTGTAGAAAATTGACGCTAGGGTGATTATAATACAAGGCGAGCTACTTATTGGTTTCTCGTGTGATCTCAAAGAAACAGTAACGTTTTACACGATGCACGTATGGCTGCGGAAAAGTGTGTGTCTGAATCGAGATCATTGAAATTCAAGAGCAAAACAATTTGACCGTACGACAAGTAACCGTGTGCTCAATAAGTCAGTCGTTTAATAACGCTCGCAACGGGATTGCATTATGAAAGTTGTGACATTTATGCAAATTATTTATATACATGTTTTTATAAAAGATGTATAGACGTTCGAGTCGGATTTGACAAAATCAAACAAATTTCATAGCACAATTTTTGGTACGCCCCTTTGGTACAAAATCCGATGTTCCGTCGGTTCCGCGGGTTGAAGGGATCGCTTTCTTTTGAGAACAGTTAATTAATGATTCGTGACAAACATTGTGATCGGATCCGGCAAAGCAATAGATCGGCGGAGACGGGTTTATGCAGTCGCGTATCAAAATTGTTGTCAGTTATAGTTGAAAGTCATTTGACGGTGCAAAGCCTCGTTTTATCAAACTATCGTTCGTACGATTCTACGCGTATAGAAGTTGTATGGACTATTCATTGTAATCGCTATAGTGAAATGAAACCATTATTTATGTAATTACGTTCTGTTGGTTTAACTGAATTTTAACAATGTTATAACAATTGAGCGAATATAAACAGTTCCTTAGTTTAGTTTAAAAACAATTCTTATTTGTTAATGTGCAATTTACAGTAAAGAATAATGCTCTTTTTTGTTTGCCAATTATCCAACTGTGGCTGAGGATATGCTGATTTCAAGTTTTTCGCAATTAAAAGTTTCATTTAAATTTTTTTTTCTTCTTCTTAGGAAAAGTAGTATTTGAATAAAAATGGTTGGTGTACTTAAGAGTTAATTGGATTCCAAAGTTTCTGCTTATCTAATGTAATTTTTAAGTAGTAATATGGAATTATGATTCGTGTATGATATAAAAAAATTGCTTATATTGTATGTTAACACACTTGAGGATAATAATAATTATAAGTTTTCGAAAACTTAATAATCATTATTAAAATGTTCCATTAATATTTTAAGTTTTTAATATGTAGTATTGAATATTAAAGTAAAGTACTTCATGGTTGTTTATAAAATTAAATTTTGTACAATATGTATTTTGAAAATGAGCAAATAAATATTTTTGGAAATAAAAATATTACTATTATAATTTAACGATTCATGATTATATAAGTATATTATTATATTTATTATCTAATACATGTTAGGACTATTCTTAAAAAGAGTTAATTAAAACGTTAAATATCAAGATCCCTACATTTGTTTGCAATAAAATTAAAAAACTGGTTCTTAAATAATTTTACTCTCAGTTAGTATTGTATTTTTTATTAAACTTGATATACATATCTGTCGTCAAAAGTAAGCGAATGAATATCTTATAGTGCATGATTCAAATTGGTCACATTACGAAGTAAACCAGATTTTTCCCTACTTTAAGCAAAACTACGTTATTTTTTTTTTTGTAAATTTATTTTAAATCAATTTCAGGACCAAGAATTTACAATTAATTCAACTTCTTTTAAGAACCTCCCGATGTATCAATATACAGATCATCTAGAATATTAATAGAACTAGCATTATTAACACATGCATGTACTGTTTTAAAAAGTTAATTAACAAAAAGTTTATATAAATATTTATAAAATATAAAAATATTAAAATTATACTCCTAACTGTTAAACGCAAAGATCATTTCTGTAGAATTGCATATAAGTAATTATTCGTTAAAAAGAAATATTTAAAATAAAAAAAAAATAAAAATTGAATACTTTAAAGTATAATATATTTAACCTTAATCTATCAATTAAGTAAATTTTTTGATTTAACATTTACATTATATTATGAATGAAATATTTTGACTCAGCAGTTGAAACTACAATTACCCGAATATGTAAATATTAAATCAAAAGTTTACTACAGGCAGCATGATACTTTACAAAAATAGATTGCAATTAATTGACGTATCGCAGTACCATCAATCAATTTAGGTATGAACATTTGAGAATGAGCACAGGTTGAGTCGCAAGAGTTGCAATAATGGACTGATCGAATGTCTCGCGTAAGAACATCGTGTAAAAGATTAATTTCGAGAAACTCTGATTAATGATTTAATCGCTAATGAAGCTTCGCTTTCTTTTTAAATTCGTCTTATCAGTTAGACGCGGCATTTGTGTTGCGAGTCATTTGTTTCTTATGTTCGATTATTAAATTGTCCATTAAACCGGAAACGGCTAAAATAAGAACTAGTTTGTCTTTTCACTCGGGTTTCTCTAAATGAAAGAAATTCTTTTACTTGATTTGTTATCATTAGTGTTGAGATTTAATTGGTGGTTTTAAAAATTGTTATTAAATATCTTGTTGAGTCATTGTTCTCGCAAAACAGCTGTCTGGCGTAAAGAATGAATATCTTTATATCTCCCAATAGACGAATGTCACGAAACACGAAATTAGTTATCTTTCAAAAATTGTTGTACCCGGCGACGCTGAATTTAAAAATTGTTCACAAGGCTTCGTCGACCCCAGCTGTTTTGTGATTTGAAGAATTTATATCACACATTTTTGATTTTTTTTCCTCTCAACATTCAATTGCGTATCGCGCAGATAAAAGTTTGGGAAAACTGTTATTCGCTCGATAGATTCAGAACAGTGACGCTTTAATTAATATAATTTCTTTTTTTTTTTTTTCTAATAATTTTCATTTGTTGTTAAGTTATTAGCATCGAGATAGTACATAGCGCGTATTATAACTATTCCTTGATACAAAAGAATTTTCCTGATATGCAAGATTTGGAACGAACATTCAAAGTCTTGAATTTTCTTCCTAAATATTATACAAGCTCTTTTATAGTTTATATATTATGTGTTATATCACCTCAAGATATTATGATTATTTCCCAGACTTTTACTCGAAGTTGAGTAATTCTGACGTTGATAATCGTTGTAAAAATAGTGCAGCCATATTGCGTCAAAAATGTTGTACATATTTGTGAAATATGGTTGAATTATTTATGTTTGCAGTGTGGTTGCGATGCATGAGAGTTTGACATGTTTGACAGAAACCAGACAATAACTGCGACGTCGTTGCGATCTAACGTTAATAAGATACAATCATTAATGAAAATGCAAATTATTCTGCTTAAGAAGTATGGTTTGTGGTGAATGTTAAAAACTTACGTCACGCTGCAAATTAACTACAAAAATTTATATTTATACTATATATTTTTGTCTAAAATAAATAACAATTTATATATCTGCTATAAAAATATAAACTAATCAGTTAACATATATGATTTGAAAAGAACTAAACCGCCCTAAGATTTGCAGAAGAAACTCCTGTGTTCTGTCTCTTCTGTCATCGATTTAGTAAACGTAAAATAAGCAAACAGTTGAAGCCCCCGTGTACATGATTTCACTAATCGTATCGTAAAGTGATATACGGTTCTTTCATTTAAATATCATTCCCGACCGACCATTTCCGGTTTTCGGACCTACATCCAGCTTTCTTTCACATTTTTATATATTTATTGTTATTTTGTTTATTTGTTTCTGGTTTTTCATACAAAATGTATTCTTTTGTTTCTCGATATTCCGCTACATCTCATGTTTAATTCTAGCGCATAAACAGACAGTTGTAAACACTCTTTGTTGGACACACGACTTATTAATCCAACGCCGATGGACTGCATTTCGGAATTCATGATTTCGTTGAAAATCATCGATCTTTATACAACACGTATTTATGTCGAGAAACAAAATTAGCCTAAGCCGAAAGGAAGTTATAAATGAATGCGCAGTTTCGTTTTAAAAATCCATTTCTCTCGAGTCAGAATTTGTTGGGAATATCTCCGGTTTGAGTCGTCGAATCCGTAGTACAGTCAATCGACATTAGTCTATTAAAGTGTAACGCCGTTTACTCGCCAGAGTTACAATTAGTGATTTATTATTACTTTGTTATTAAATCAGTAGCGCTGATATTAACAGTATTATTACGCAGTAATATCTATCAGTATGTATATATGATTACGTATAATGTAACTAATGTACACAATTTCGATCTAGAATTATCTTCGTTTTTCCACTCCAGTCGAAGTAATCGATAATAGTAATAATAATTATAGTAATAGTTGTTGTAGTAGCAATAGCACATCCTTAATTATAACGCACTGTTGTTCTCATCGTAACATTCGTTAAGGCGATTTAGGGATGCAAAATGAAGGCAAAACTATCACTTTTGTCACAGAAAAAATAGGTACCGTTTCTATCTTCTCGCGTTGTTGTTTCACTTGTGTATTCTCTCTTTGTGTATCATGTCAATAAATAATTGTATGCATGCGAAATTCATTTATCATTTTTGATCTCTATGAGGATATATTTACAATATATGCAAGAAGTCCTACGAGCAAATAAGAAAGCGATGGCATTGTATTTTTAACTGCTCATACTTCTGCGTTATCATTTTTTCTTTAACCACATTAAGGCTAAGTGTCTACCTTTTTTTTCTTTTTTCTTTTTCTTTTTTTTTTTTTTTTTCTTTAAAGATAACTATGTTTTATTTTATCGCGCACTTAATTTATATTCATGAAGTAACACAAGAAGTTTTATGGAAGGATATGTCATAAAGGACCCGACGTGTTCAATTTCACGAGGCTAAGGCTATATAGTTTGCAGCACTGAAAAGTGTTTTTGTACAGTATTTTTTACTCAATTATTTTGTTTATAAAAACGTTCAACAAGGTTCAACGTTGAAATAAGAATACACTTGTAACCGTATGTTTTTTTAAAATTGATAACGCGGAGTGAAAAATCACAACTTTTAAAGTGAAAAAGTGTATAGAATATCCATTGCAAATTTCTGGTCAGATCGAAAATTACTACTTTCAAAAGGTCATTCTAGTCAAACGAAACGCGTTAATTATAAGATGTCATTAATAAATAATTATAGCTAATATATACAATGTTGATGCGTGGATGTGATGGATTATTTGTATTTATATGTTATTTACACTGCAAAGAACGTCGTGCTTGTGTTTTTTTCTTAATTTTTTTTTTTTTTCCAAAAATGTATTCTGTTTTACAAAGTCAAGAGTGTAGAAACTATAATTGAGAGTGTCTATGGTTATTTGACCCATTCGTTTATGTATTTCGTAAAAAGTTGAAAAATTTAAAAGAATTTTATACTTTAGAAAAGAAAAATATCTCGCGTTTGCATGTCCAAATTATATTTTCATATTGCAAAAGATTACACGCGACAAGTTTCGCCACAAAAATGTGCATCGCGCGTCGAGTTGTCATGATTATTTGTAATTATCATAATCCCCGGATTACTGGAAATAAACATGAACATGAATGATTTCAGTCTGCAATATTATAAAACTATACGCCGGGGCCTTTATTACGTCTCGATGATTCTTATAAAAATATCAAGAAGATTTAATAAATAATGAGAGCTGTGGAACATAACGATGATTTAATTCGTGTAAAAATAGTAAATGTAGCGTTTGATCATTGCTGTTTTGTTTGGGTATCTCATAACAAACGAATTATATTAAAACTTTTGATCCTTGTAGAATTTTGGAATATCGTTATTTATGTCGAATTCGTGCTTAAAAGGTGGCGCCGAGTTCATTATAATCCCGTAAACGCTAATGCAGCTGCTGCGAACCGTTATCCTTGAGACTGAGCAACGACTCGAAACAAAACCATTTCATAGTATTTTGATTATTAAGTTATAACATTTTACGCACTTTTAACTTTTGGCAACAGTCTGACTCGCAGAACTGTTCGTAATGAAATGTAACGTGAATAATTTTATTATCACAAAGTCGTTCATATTGTCCAATAACTGCTCATACCTTTTGATACACTTTTACGTTTTATGATATTTGATTCGACAACGATTTTGGCACGTTTCGTCGTTTTTAAAAATATTTCTCTTGATATAGCCGGGCATTAATGTACATTCAAACTTGTGTTTAGAATTGGTTAATTAAGACTAATACCCTGCTGGTTCGCGTCTTAAAAAATTCGACCATGTGTTTGTTTTGCTTATTCGTTTACGCGGTTACAATCGTTTAAAATTATTTTGAAAATCAACCGACAAGGAAATGAAATCGATCGTCGAACTGCCCAGTCTAGGATTTTTCGCACTGCACAGACCATACTAACAAATGAAACCGAAGGAGGCAAGTTTGTTGAAAATATAAATTTACGCACTACAATTCGCAAATATATGTAATAGTTGAATTCACCTATAAATCTTGCGACAAATCTACGCACATTTTCCGTTCAACGTATTCGGTAGCTTTTACGCGCTTTCATTCACTGACCCATCAAATGCAATAATAACAATAATAACATTCTCATACAACATTTATAACTTTTTGTTTGTAACCACGTATAAAGATCTTTCTTTAATTATTAATGTTCAGATCCGACTCGTGAGTCCAAAGAACTTTTAACAAATTAACACAGTCTTTGGACCTGGAGCTGCGCGACGTTTTTTTTTTTTTTTTTTATGTTTTTTTTTTTTTTTTTTTATTTAATCTTCCATTCATTTTTTCGTTCCATTTTGCTTTTTTTTTATTTTATTGATTCTTTTTT
>JABFQC010004011.1:0-13237 GCA_022817085.1 Psilanteris sp. ZL-2020 | reverse complement strand
TGGGTTGGGTTGGTGTTTGAGGGGGGGGTGGGGGGCGCAGCCCCCCCGTATTCCCTTATTAGGGTGGCCGAAGGCCGCCCGATGCTCTCCGCCATATTTTTACCCCCCCCCCCCCCCCCCAAATAATTTCAACCCCGTGCCTAGGGAGCCCCTTAAAGGGGAGGGCTGACAAGCACCGTTTTACATACATATATATATTTATATATATAAGTATAATGTTATTTATTTAAATTGAATATATATTTAATGATCATCTTTCGCTGATATTTTAAAGCAGCTTTAGACAAAATGTGTAAATGAATAATCATGTTACTAGTTTCTTATATAATTTTAATACAAAATTCCTTAAATTGAAAAAATAAAAAATATTTCTTTTAAAAGTGTAGTCTCGCATAATTTAAGGTAAATTTTTGTATAGAAATAGAAATACATATATTAAAAAGTAAAAGAAGAATAAAAATATACATTTTAAAGAGTTAATTAATTGGCAAATGAACTAAATGAAAACCGCGGTTCACATCATATCTTTTACTCAATCTAAATATTTTCTACGTAATTATGTTGAATCTAAAAAAATGCTGTGGTTACCTCGTAAAATAGTACACGTTTAATACGGTTACTCATAATAACGGCGGTACTAGTAAGCACATAGATTTTCAGGCTTTTCCGTAATAGAAACCTTGATTAAATATTATTTGCTCGAAATTAAGATGTATTAATTTTGTATTTTTTCATTAGTTTTATTCATTAATAGTTGGCAAAAAATCTTTGTTACAAACTGAAGAAATAAAACTCATAATACACGGAGAAAAATATTTAGGACATTTTACTATAAAATAAAGCAAATGTACTTTCCATTATCAAAACCTTCAATTTCTCTTGTATATTATAGTAAAGAAGAGATGTACTAAAAAATGAAAGTTTTGACAGTGTAAGGTACATTTGTTTTATTTTATTTTCATAGATTATTTTTCTCCGTGTACGCGCGGAATCGTGTATATAAAAGGTGAAATGGGAAAAGTAAATGTACCTTAATTACAATACAACATTAAAAAACAAGATATTATTTCCAAATACTGATAAAGTCACGACTGCAAATTTTCATTCTAAATAATCATTTCCAACCTCAAATAGAATTTTTATAAATTAACTCTTATGCATAAAAATTTATTTTCGTACTATCAGAAATATCATTTTAACTTTTTTCTATCATATATAAATTATTAAAGCACACCTACACTGATCTATAAAATATTAATAATTATTGATCATTTACCATAAATTAATCGTATATTAATAACATAACAGCAATGTGTTTTTTGGTATATTTATTATATATTAAAAAAATATTTTCAGGTTTATTCGTATATATTCAACATTGCTAATAAAATTGATTAATTTGGTTTATCATATTGTTGCTTTATATCACTCTATAATATTATAATTTATTATATAAATGTAAAATATACACGTTTAATCAAGTATATACTTCATATATAATATTTCATATATTTTATGTGAACATATAATCTGTCTTACATAAGCCGAAAGTTTTGCTCTCAAAAACCGATCAGATCCTGAACAGGTTTCCTGCAAGATCACAAAAAGCAAATGTGATACAACCAATAAATTGTACTAAAGTCCCGCCCCGTTTTCCTGAACGCGACCACTTCATTTCAACACATGAAAAATAACTTGCAACCTGATTTGGTCATATATATGGTTCTATATATTCTAAAAAAATGCATAATAAGATATACTAAATGTTTAGTTAAACCACTATCATAACCGTCAAACTCAGTTAATTTAACTATGAGATTCAGTTTTAGTTAAAATAACTATAATTTTAAGTTGGAATGCGGCCAAAACTGACATTTATAACTGAAACAATTGAAAAATTCATTAAAATTAACTGAAGTTATTAATTCAAGTGTCCTGCTAATTGGCCGCCACGTTCTATCAAAATATCTGATCTTTTCAGTTGGACTGACTTTTTTCAGTTATGGCCTACTTTACTGAAAACTCAGTTAATTTTACTAAATATAGTATTTTTTCTCTGATTGTGAAGGATAATATACGGAAAATCACACATGATACTTTTCAAATGAACAAAAGCATTATTTCATTAAGAAAACCTTATTAGGACTATATCTAGCGGATCATATCATGATTTTTGTGAGGATTATTAATTAAGTCTTTCATGTATGGAAAATTATCGAAAATACTTGAAGGAAACGTGGAAAATGAGATCATACCTGAAAAGGCATAGGCAACGTAATTCTATTTGGGTTATGGAAAAATTAGTATATCTATTTCACTAATGTATGTAATAAAGTCATTACCAATTATTTACATAAATTATTGGAATATATATATATATATATATATAACTTTTATAATACCCGATACGAATTAAATGTCGGAAATAAACATTGAATTAGACAAAAAAGAGGTCAACTCACAATATCTTCAAAGCAATTTCGTCCTTTGGTTATTATACCAGTGATCACTTTAACATCCGGACAAGCAACAGAGGGTCCGTGATACACGAGAGATAAGAATGCATTTAATCATAGAGAACATAATAGACGACACTACTATATTTTAATTTCATATAAAAGCTTTATTGTGAACGGCAGAATAGAATATCTTTATAAAAGTTTCAGCATTTTTAAACAAATGTCATTTTTTAACAAAGCTATCTTAACAGAATTTCCGAGAATTTCAGTGGGTTTGAAAAACATCAAAAAATGAAGTTCGTCTATATATTGAATTAAAATACGCTATCCGAAATAAATCTTATCTTTATAATATAGAGTCTTCGAAATCACATTATAATATTTTTATATTAATTTCATGTAAAATAATATAAGATACGTTAAGTTCAAAACGATGAATCGTATTTTGCATTTGTATTTCCATTGATATTACTAAATCTATTGAAATCAATTAAAATTTAAAAATTTAAATATCCAAAATATCCCCAAAAATTGTATTTTACTCAACTTGGAAATGATTTATACATTTTGTAAGGATAATTCCTGTTAATTTAGAAATAAATTAAAAGATCAAAATTCACTTAGAAGAAATTTTTCATAAAAATTACTGTTTTGCCCTGCAATTTTGTCTGCGTGTTTAAAACCAAATATTGTACATATGAAATATATAACTTAGCTTACCACTTTGTCACCTAAATTTCTCACACGGCATGGTAGGTAAACCGTATGCCCTTCAAAAGCAGAAATATTAAAAGCTGTCTGCAGAAAAATGGGCGTTCCTTCTTCTAAGCTCTTCCCATTGGAAACTTTTTGAAGTTTTTGTAAACGAAGTTCGTGTATATGCACCGTACCTGAAAACCATAAACAAAATTTTGTTTTCATGCATTCGCCCGTTTTATATATTTTGTTTAAATCATAGAAATATACTTTGAGAAAAAATAATTTTTAGTTTTAGTTAAAATAATGAAGATTTTCAGTTGAAAAAGCCATAAATAATATTCTTAGTTGAATTAATTGAACAATTCAGTAACGTTAACTGTTTGTTAATTCGAGTGTCAAATTAAGCTGTCATTACCTGTCAAAATAAAACTGATTTTGTCAATTAATCTAACTAAAATTCTGCGTTATAGTCTACTCAACCGAAAGCTAGTTATAAATTAATTATTTTTGCTCTAAGTGTATACATATGGAATACAATATAATATTAATAATAATAACTTAATATGGTTGAACATTTAACTGAATATTAAAGCATAATTATTACGGTTGGGAGACTCAAAAATCCAAACTGCTATCATTTATTTACTTGACATAAATGTACTGTTATCATGACCGCTAAGCTTATACAAATTTGCTTGTATTATCCTAACATTATTGGATAAATATTATCGGCGAAGTGTTTCTCATTAGTGAAGTAATATAAATTATATTTGATCATTATTTTGGCCGCGTAATTCATATTTCATTAAGATGCATAAGATCAAAACGTGAAACAACGAATATTTTACACAAAAACCAATAAAACTCAGAATTGGCTATTGTTTGAAAAGTTGTATACGATTTTACAGGGTAGTTTGCAATTTCCGCGGAACTTCGGCAGCCCAACATATAAACTCGAGTGTCAATGCGATATTGTTAAAACGTAATGTTGAATGGCGGTCTGGTTACTGCAAGTTACACACAGAATTTAATAACACAATAAGAGAACTGGTCATTTAATATTTAGCCAATGAATAAAAACTGGAAATGAATTAAATAAGTAAATATTAATCCATCAAGTTCTTTTGAGATTAAAAACGCGAAAAATAACATTTTATCGTCAAAAGATTTAATTTTTCATTGACGGAAAAATACAGTATATGCTTAAATATTCAGATTAATGAGGCATTTAAAAAATTGCGCTGAAAATTTGCGAAAAAACATACAGAGAAGAATTTGGAATATACAATTATGCTGTACTATAAGGGGGTAGCAGAAAACGCGGCGCATATGCACCAAGTTCAAAAACGTTGGTGTTTTCTTTATGCTGTTATTGAGATAATAAAACCTTGTTTTGCTCCAAAAATATAGGTAATAAAATGTGACTTTAACTGCACGCAGGACGTGAAATTGCATTCTTCAATAACATATAAATGATTTAAATATACATAGATAGATAAACAAAGTGCATGCATATTTCTTAATTAACAAAATTAAATAAAAATTTGCAATTATGCTAGAAGAATTGTTGAATGGAATGTTCGTTTTAAATTCATTTTATATATTTTTTTTATTATATTTATAAAATATTCACATAATTCACATGTAGTCATTCACATAATATTATATAATCGTGTATTAATTGATTTAGTTAAAATTGTTTAATTGCATCACAGCAATAAATTAAACTGAGATAAATTTGATAGTAAAAATTAACAATGTTTTAAGTAAAATAAAATAATGTTTATTAAGCATTACGATTGATAAATGATGACACGTTTTGATATAAAATTGTGCATAAAAAGTATTAAAAGTTGTAATACAAAATGAGCTGAAAATTACCATTATGTTTTAGTTGTAAGTCTCAATTCAAATTATTTATGTTAATTTTGAATATCAAATTTCTTTCAGTGCATTAATATAGTATGATATAAACAATGATTATTAATATATTAAATTTATACAATTATACATGCATCATCTACTTTATACAAAAATCTTACGTGTTATTCGATTTAACGGATTATATTCAATAACAATTACACAAATATAAAATACTCAATTACTTTGATCATTGAGTTATATATCATGTCATTTTACATCTATGTAATAACGGTTAAACTCCATGGTGAATGAAAGTCAAATTTGTAGTTCAATGCAAAACTTTAGTTTATATATTAGTTTTGCTGAGAGATGGTTAAAGTTTAAATTTCCACATCAGAGATGTAAACTCAAGTTTGACAAAGTATTATATTGTAAATGATATATTTTGAGCACATTTTGATTCAATGCGTTTTTCCAAATGTGATGACACAAACAAAAAATTCACATTTTATTCGTTAAATTGTACTACATTGTCAAAAGTTGTATCTAACGTGTTATGTAATTTATAAATAGAAAGTATATTTGAGTAAATAATTACGAAGAATTTAGTGAAAAAAAGTAAGGAAGAATTTAGACTATTATCAGATTAATGCTTGGATCATGAACCTGAATCGATAAAGAAAACCGTTTATAGGAATACCAAAGTAAATTGCATCTCTTGCTTCTAAGAGTAAACTTTGAAGATCTGACCCTAATCTGAAAAATAAGATTAATCTAAGATCCTGGATACTTTATTATAATAATAAAAGACATTTCTCAAAGCCATTTTCTCGTGCTGAAAGAGAAAGTAGTGGTGTCTGATATTCTACTTTAAATCTTAGGAAGAAGTCGAAAGAAGTTTACGCGGTGATCTGCAACCCATGAAAAAATATCTATGCTTCTCAACTCAACAAGAGATGATTAGGATATTTAAATTCATAATTGTTTATTATCCAGGTTTTATTACAGATCTGTTTCATTTAAAAATTTATAAAATCTGATATTTGTATTAATAAATAAATAACTAAATTAAATATATGTAATAATATAAATAATAATAATATAATATTGATAATAACAAACACAATTGTATACTGAGAAAAATAAAGTACGAAAATTTACTATTTGTAATACTAATTTTGGCCACATGATACAAATTGTTAAAATTTACTGTTTTTAACAAAAAAAACATCAAGTTGTTTACATAGATAATTACGCAATTATCATAATATATTATTGTTAAAAATTACAAATTTGAACGGTTAGTCACTTATGATCTGAAAATAATATTATAAACAGTAATTTGTATACTTGATTTTTCTCAGTGTATTAAGAACTATAAGTGTAACAAGAACATTAATTTTTTATTGAAAATATTATTTCAAGAATAGTGTAATCTGTTCATATATACATATATATCTAGTATATAAAAATGTAAGTATCTTTTACTTACTTCACACAACTATTATATTATTTAAAATGTATAAAATTGTACCTAAAACTGAAGTCTACTAAAAATTGAATTTCAAACGTTCAATTACACCATTATTACACTCGTAAATTAACTCACACGTACAATAGCATACGTTTTATTAGGATATATATAAAAGTTAAAAATGCTTATTAAACTACCGTTTCCTAAAACAAATGCCAGTAATTTAATAAACTCAGTTCAATAATAGAATATACAGCGGTTTAAATTAATCACGAGATCTGTCATGTTCAAAGCAACTCCAAGCTTTATATAATTACAATGAATTCTAAATACCAAAAACGTTATTTTGTTTAACAAATTATGCTTACCATTTCCCTAACAAAATAACTACATTAAATATATCTTTATTGAATCATTAACACACATTTAATTACGATAATGATAAAACTCAAACTGCATTCCCGAACGTAAATTACCAAAATTAACGTCAAATTAACAATTTTATTTTTCACACAACTCTCCATCATATTTAACCCGGAAACGACGGCCAGCGTTGTCCTAACACAAGTTTAAATGAACTCTTAAATTTGACAAATTCCTTCCGAGCTGCGACACGCAACTCGCCATTAAATTCGCCATTTGGATGACGCTTAAATGACACTCAAAATACGAAGCGTTTACGAATGAAAAACCTAATTTCCCAGCAGGGCTATGCCAGAGTTAAACAAATGGCCCAATTCTGGTATAGCACTATTTACCAGATTATGGCAACTAGGTTTGTGCCAGTATTGGCCACACTACGGTTAACAACCGAAATAGTAAGAAAACTGAGCTGAACCAGATTTGGTCAAAAGTGCCAGAGTAGAGCCAGGCATGGCACTTTGTATTATATAGTCTAATACAAAACTAATGATGTGCCAGATAATAACCAGTACTGAAAAGTTCGGAAACCAGTACTGGTAGAATACTGGTAACAGTACTGGGCCAACGTCGGTTTACAATTATAATAGTACTGGCAACTCTGGTGCTAGTACTGGGACAATATTGGACCATTTGTATTGGTCCTGCTGGATTCTTTTATACTCAACCTCTCAATGCCACGCAATTTCTATCAATTCAAACGCACCAAAAATTTTGCTTCAAATCCTCGGCCGCATTTTCCACGCGCGCGAAGAAAAGTAGAAAAAAAGGATTTAACTTTGTCCTTGCTCTCGGATAATGAAAGGATTAATTAAGTAAGAATCGACGCGCGGTCCAATAATCGATTCAAAGTCCCGAGTGATGAATCTTAAACTTCGTGAGGCAGTAAACTAGACAGCCAATGCAAACGAGAGAATTACCAAGTAGAATGAATGTGCACACGAGGGTTATAAAGCAAACTAGCCATCAATCTTGCGGTCCACGGAATTCAGATGATTCGCGGTCTAGCCACCCATAACCATATTCTCCGCGCCTCGCTTTGCCACCTCTTCGAAACAATGAAGACAAACTTTATAACTATGAGGCGAGACCGAATCGTATATTTTCTTGGCTAAACTCATAAAGTGCGGTCAAACTATGTACACTATGCTCGTTCCATTATTTTAGCATTCGCGCTAATGACAACGATTGCTTTCTGCATATGAACTTTTTTAATTTCGAACGAGAGCGCGCGGACTCGCTCCCGTGTCAAACCGCGGCGCAGAACCTCTCCCTCCTTCGGTCCCGTTCTGCCGCGTATTATTCATATCTTTCAAACACATTTTAATCGTTAAAAAGTTTCGAACCTACGTAACGATCGCGTGGTAATTGCAAATAAACGATCATCCGCGAGGTAATGGTATTCAAAGTAGAGGGCTTGCATTCGCTTAACGACGATTATAATTAATGCAGAATTGTACATTCGTTGTCGAAAACGCGTTAATGGGGTGTCGTTGCAAATCTGAACGCAATTAAGTGACGAAAAATCTAAATAATAACGACGTAAATGTGTTATTATAATTTATTGTTTTACACCGAAACTGATGCGATGTACGATTGTCTTGATATAAGTCATAAATGACGTAATTAAGACGTCAGCCGTTTTAATAAGTGACAATTGTTTATCTTGGTTAAGATACCCGTAAACATTTTTGTGTTTTATTAATTTTTAGGAAGTGTCTATTCGCATTACGAGTGTATGAAAGTGTATGTAAGTTTTCAATATTAACCATTAAAAGATTGCAAATTTTTATAGAAAACATTATCTATACATAATAAATAATGTTAAATAATTATAAACATTATATAAATAAATATAAACAATAATTTATATAATTATAAATTAATATAAGCAAGTAAGATATAAAATGTTATTTTAAAATGAAATTAATTTTTGTACATTTAAAATTGGCGCCTAAATTCCTGTTTCAATATATGAAGATTACCTATAAACAGTCAAATGTTGTATCTAATTTTATTTAATAATATATTATATAATACAAATGCATATATATATTATATATATATAAATAAGATACATTTTTGAGTGTACATAAAAGCTAAAAATCAATTTTAATCAAATTAAATTTATTTTTTAAATTTTAAAATTGGCGCTTAAATTTTTATATTTAATATGTAGGATAATAAAATAAAATATTAATAATAAGGATAATCTATAAACTGTAAAATGTTGTAAGTACTTTTATAAATTTCATTTATATAGTTTTATAATTACTTATTTAATTTATTGTTAGTTTCATGTTTTATTAAATGTATTGCAACAAGAGAGTATATAAAACCTCATGTCAACTCTAATACACACTCTAATGTAACCTACCAAAACTTTATATACAATTCGTATGCTCTTATATACTTTTTCGTACACTCGTAGTGCGAATAGATACACTTCCTAGTATTTCGTTTTTATTTAATTGGAAATAAAATACACTATATTATTTGGAGGTTAAGACTTTTTGTTTATATAGTCGTTTGTTTACCAACAATGACTGACACAAAACAAATACAAAAATAAAAACATTGCGCTTCTATGCGTAATTAAAATCTATTGTAAATTATGTGCCTAGTTTTACGTCATTGGTATTGTTTTGTTTTGATTTAACTTTGTTTCGGTATATTTAAAAAATAACTCACGGAATTGGTTTGTTTCTTTTTTGTTTCATTTTTTGTTCTTATAAAACAAAAGAACTGTTTAAAACTCACCGAATATACTCAGTGTTTCCTTACGAATGTAAGAATACACACCTTAGGCATTTGAGCCTGCAACTAAAACTATTCCGAATTCGCCTCGAGTGTTCATAATTTTTGGTCATTTTACGTGACGGCGTTTTTGCCGGCGGAGTTAAGTTTCTATGTTACACCAACTTTTGCTCCTGTAAAACGGCAAAAACTTTCACACGTACGTCGATAAGATGGCGATTTCGGTGTGAAGTATTGGTCGGGTAATGATAAATGACTTTTTTAATCTTTTGCATTTCAAGAACAACTCCGAAGTTAAAACTTTTTGCTTCACTTTTTGTTATTATTATTTTGCGGAGCAAAATTGGGCGATTAAATTAAATACGTTCAATAAAGAAATATACACGTATATGGGGCACAATGAAAGAGTTCGAATTTGTAAAAATAAACTTTATATATACACTTCACTCATATTTTGGAAGTCACGCTAGAGTTGGCATGATTAAAACTCTTCTACGTAAACGTATAGGATAACTCGCAATTCCCCCAGAGAACTCAATATTAGGTCTCGTAAAATGACGAAATGAAGTGCTCAATTGGTTAGTTGAAGATCGTACAGAGTTGTTCAAATTGAAGTAACTTTCCGATTAAAATATACGATAGACTATATATAATCAAAAATTGTATAAATACATTTCAACAAACTGATCCTATTTTCATTTTGCAAAATTTGCAAAATGAAAATTTTTGAATCACGTGATATAATACGATATTTTAATTAAAATTTATTTTGTAATTATAAATAATTTTAAAATATTAATCAATTATCTTCTTTATGTAGAAAACAAAAGTAGAAATAAATAATTATATATCCGCTATGTAAGTATGCGAGGTGGATGAAAATAGAGTAAGCATTAACGTGACATAAACTTATAGGAATGAGCTAGTGTAATAATATATTCGGGACTAAAGTGCAAAGAAAACAAGACTTAAAGTAAATATGCACCAACAAAGGTATATTTTTGGTACTAAAATTCAATACGACAAAGTCAAATTTCATTTGATAACTTAATAAACCTTATACGGTTGTTGCTTTCGAGAACAATTATTAGCTTTTGTTTTAATATATATTACAATTTTAATGAAATATATATTTGAATGTCATATTTAAAGAAAATTTTAATAAAATACACGCAGAAAAATGTTGCATTAAAAATTACTGAAAGTTCAGTAAATGTTATTCAAATCACAGTAACTCACAGACAAAACAAAATTTCAGTCAAAAATTATCGAACTTTTGAGTAAACATTGATGAATGTTTGTAAATATATACCGAAAATTTCAATGTTTACAGTAAAAGTTCGTTATTTTCTGACTGGATTTTTGTTTTGTCCGTAAGTTACTGTGTTTTGAATAATATTTACTGAACTTACAGTAATTTTAATGCAACATTCTTCTGTGTGTATGAATAATTAAACGAGTTCAGAATTTGTTTAAATGAAAAACCAGAACATATAGGGGTTACGATTATTTTTACAAGAAATAGTGTCGATGCTTTTAAACTCATCATTCAGTATAAATAAGTTAAAGCGCGGGTTACGTCCAATAAAACCAACCTGTTATAAAAAGCTGGTTATATAAAAAAATTCGGTTTGATCAAAATCACGTTAATTATGACCAGATTTAACGTTAGCTATCGCCACTGACAATCACCGAGGACCTGAAAAAAACTCGTGTACTACTTGTCAGTTGCATACATTTGAAAGATTTACTGCGACTTATATATTATGATAAATTTTCTATTAAATAATCATTTGTAGTTTATTAAAATCAATTCAAGCTGATATATATTTACTAAATATAGTTTAATAAGTTAAAATTAAATACAAACAAACAGAATTTATAATTACGAGTTTGAATTATTTTATGAAGAAAATTAAAATTTAGTTGATAAATGTTTTATTATACATATTATTTATTACTTACTAATCATTAATTTATTGTTATTGTTATTACATATTACTAGAAGATATAATATTACCAACAAATGTTTTAAATAATTTTTAAACATTTACAAGATGCAATACACGGCGCAAATACTTAGTTCAAAGGTAAGCTCAGTTGAATGTCTAATCCTGCAGGAATCAAGCCAACGAGGTTTAGTAAATACACGTAGCAAGGACACATGCCTTTCAAATTAAATAGCAAGTGACAATAAACACACAAAGAATAGAAAAGCTATGGAAAAAATCAGAACAAAGGTTATAACAAAATTAATTTTATTATTATAATGCACTGACATTATTCAATATAAATACGTGTTATTACCATTAAATTATTTTTGACGGTTCTTACTATTAATCAAAAATGCTCGTGGAATCAAAGTTTGTCTCGTATCCTTTACATTCCGGTGTCATTGTAACAAATTTTATTTAAAATGAAAACTGAATACTTTACATCACTTTTGCATTACTTTTATCTTAGATACAAATAATATTTAGTAGAACTTTATTATTAATTTAATAAATCTTGTACGTATTCCATTGAAACGGGCCATTGATTAAAAATAAATTTGTTCTTTGAAACGTTATTTCAAAATAATTAAATACACCTGACCAAAACTGTTTTATGACAATGAAAACGTTTTGTATTTTAGAAAAACAATATTTTTATTATGTGAATATTCTGCCATTGGCAACGTAATTAATGAAACAATAGATACCAATTATTTCCAATATATTGTCTTTATTTAAATAACAGCATTATTACAGAATAATCTATTGCTTTTTATACATGCTTCTTTTGACCGTTTTCAACAAATGTAAGTAAAAATTCTGCAAAAGTCGTTAATATAATGTATAAAAGCGAAACATTTTTCTGATGTCAATATATGATGTTTATTATACTACATGCATCTATTAAAAAGAAAAATGTATTGCAAATATAAACTAGTATATTACATTAAATACATTTTTAATATATGTATTTACATATGGATAATCTATAATAATAATAATAATAATATATATAGTACAAAGACATTAGTAATATGTACGTTTTCATTTTTTCTAGGGATATACATATAAATTAAATCTGCTTTATATATAACAAAAATAAACAATCAGCATGATCTCCGCATTATCGTATTGGTATACGTTAAAAAATCATTCTATTTGATAATCCTACTATACATTTATTATATCCAAATATATACATGGAAAAATTAACTTATTTATATATTATTTACATTCCTATACAATTATAAATATTGTTATTCTTTATAATTTACAAATTAATACCACATATAACATCTTTTAAATTATTGCCAAGAAGTCAATAATAATAAAAATTATTATTTCAAGAAAATAACGATATAGCTTATCAATAAAAGCAGGTGCGCGTATTATCATTACTCACGGTAGTAATTTGAAAAATGAGAAATTGATCTTGACCTTGTTCAATACACGGAAAAAAAAGTATACCTAAAAATTTCTATATTTTCCGTGTAAAATTACCATACTTTATAGAAATGCAGTCAAAGATGTTATGTCTCAATTTAATTTCAATACAGTATGGTAATAAATGA
>JABFQC010004010.1:0-13237 GCA_022817085.1 Psilanteris sp. ZL-2020 | reverse complement strand
TTTTAACATATTTTATCCAAAATTTTAACACAAAACATGTTAAAAATTATCATTTTTCAGTCGTAATGCTCAATTACCATTATTCATGCTAATTTTTACTACAAAATTTCTCTCAGTGTATGATATTGTACTGTCCACAAATTTTATAACAATTTTTACAATATCTTATAATAAAAAGTACTGTATGGTATTACAAAAATTACTTTAGTATATAGTATAGTAATTTTGCATTGTTTTTGTTTCGATATCCTTGGAACGCTAGACTTATATTAATGTTTGATATAACTTTTTTTACGCGTTGTTTTCGAAATTTTATATACATTATTTTTAATTTTTTATACAACAATAAGTTTAAAGAATAAATATGTATATATAAATTTACATTTGATTTAAATACTTCGTTTCGTAATCTGCTTTACAATCAATTAACCACTCAGATATAGTTATACTACTGTTTCCCAGAATTTGTTTGATATAACTAACCTAATATTATCGAGTTCCAAACCTTCTTAATTCAAAGGAGAAAATGTACACTCGACCCAATCGCAATAGTATTCGACTTATACTTATACTTATCACTCTCGCAGCAAAGAAAGCTCATACCTCGGAGATGTCTCGTGACAATTTTTGACTCGGTTCGAAGCAGCTGTCCAGACTCATCCCTTTTCAAACGTTATCATTATTATTTTGTCCCTCGAATATTTTGTCCGACGAATAACAGGTCGTTTTTTGCGGTACTCCCGAAATGAGTGAAAAATGTAAATTGGGATCCGCGTTAAAGATGCGCCGAGTAGATAAAAACAGGGAAGTAGTCGCGTGAATTTTAAGCGCGGTTTGCTCGAGAAATAAATAGCGGGTGTAGGCCCGATATAAGCACGACGTGTACTGTCATCAAAAGCTCGGCTTATGAATAAATATGGGACAAGTTTGGCGTATGAATATTTTGCTGGTTGTCGGTTATAGGTGCGGTGTATATGCGTGGCAAATTAAAAATAAAAAACGAAAAAAAAAAAAAAACAGCAAAGGACGAAAAAATAGCACTGGAAAAGTCGAAGAAGGTGGGAGCGGTGGAAATAAGAAGTAAAAAGGGCGCAGACATAAATTCAAAAGTGTAACGCGGAAGCTGCATTTTCGCGTCTCCGGTGCCACGACGAATTTTTAATTTCGAAGTCTCCTTAGAATTCGCAGCGCGCAACCTCGTCGTTGGATACTTTTATCTCTTTCGCTTTCAGCGCCATGAAATACTGAATAAGTTGAGAAAAGGGTAAGGCGCTTAAGAATTTCGACAAATAATTTCGCAAGAGCGCTACGTGGCTGTTACGCGCGAGGGTATTTAAGACTCGTCTATTAACTTCTTGTCACTCGGAATAGACACAATATGTTTCAAAGTTTCGTCGCGCAAATTATTCATTCGCTTTTTCGGCCGGGACGGCCAACCACTGTGCGCGGCCAGTTTTTTTAATGAATACTTCTAGGCATTCTGGTTTTCGCTAGGCAAATTGCATGGACCTTCGTGCCACGACAACGCACTCTTCTAGGGATTTAGTGTTCCGCCGGTTTTTGTAGCTTTGTTTTTTTTAATGCTTTCTTTGGTTTCAATGGAATTTTCAGGTGTATGCATTTTTTAATAGTAATTTTTGTACGTATTCCTTCGATCGATTTTACTAGTGGCGTGTACGTTATCAAACTTTTCTGAGCGATGTTACATTTGTTTAAATTAGTTTTTGAGTGTTTTACATATAAATGGGTTTTCGAAACGCGGGTTTAAAATTAGAATTTCGGCGTCTGAATTAGGGAGTTATGAAAATGATTTTGTAACTTTTTAAACGATTTCCTTTAATGAATAATTATTATAATAGTGATATAGCTTCCGAAATATTAAACACAAAAATAATACAGAAATAACGAAAAATGTTGAGGTTAATTAAATGGCTCTGTTTTTGGTTTTAAATAAAATGTTTTATTCAAGTGATACATAGAACAAGTTAGATATTTAATTGCTAAAAATATCTGAACACAATTTTAATGTGTAATTTCATAGTTAAAGAAAATACTATAATTATTTTAATAATAAAGAACACAATGTAGCAGGTATTTTATTTTTGTATAATTTATATTATAATTAAATGTAATCGTCGTTTTTAAAAAATATCAAATACCAACCACATATATTAACTGCAAAGAAACACTTTGGAACTTCATTTTGATGCATTTATTTCTTACATTTGTATTTTCCAACTTAAACCTTTTATTATTTTATTAATTAAAAAGTTTAAATTAGTTCAAGCTGACCTAACTTTTGGAATAATGTTAACGACAGTTATGTGTTTGAAGTAAAGTTTTGTTTTAACTTTCTTTCACAAATATTTCTTTTGCATTTGTACTGTGACTTCGCTTGCAAAATAAATGTTGTAGGAATAAACTTTCTAAACAAATTAAAATTTAATTTTACCTGTAATGGTTGTTAAAATTTTGAAATTCATAGTATATTATGTATATACATTAAATAAAAAAATAATTACAATTGAACACATACACCTGTATATCGTGTGAGATAAAAATTGATTAATTAAAGTACTAATTTTTAATCAATGTACAATTTATTTATCATATAAGGGAAAGTAAATTTACCCTTGTATTCAAACTTTAATTCGCACAAAGCACTCGCGAGGTTAATACAAGGTGCTCTGTCTAGACAAAACTTGTCAGACACTAGAAAGGGACTTATGAGTAAATCTAGATTAGTTTAAACTTGGTTCAGGTTAGTTTAGTTTTTCTTCGAGTTAGACTTTATGAATGTTTAACTAGATTTTACAAAAAAAATGTCTAAACAATGATATTGCAGTTCAAGTTAGGAATATTTATGACTTCATTTATGGCTAAAGTAAATAATAATAAAATTATAAATTAATTTTATTTCAATGGTTTTGAAATATAAAAAATATTACATATAAATTTGCAATTAATGATATTCAAACAAGAAAACTAAGTATTTCTTATTCAAAGACTAAAAAACTAAGTAATTGCTTATACATTAGATATAATATATATATATATATATATATATATATAAGCTTAGTGCATTTGTTTTTTTTTCTTGTAATGTAATATTTTAATGATACTATGATTTTGAAAAGATTTGTTAGAATCATCAAATATAAGTTTTTAATAAAATGTAGTATAATTGATTACATACAAGTTTCATTTTATCAGTTATAGATGGATTTGTATTATTGAGGTATCTTATACATTTAAGAACAAACCTATATTGTACTTTTGAATAAATCTGTAAAAATAATTCGTTTATTTCAAAATGTTTTTGATAAATTAGTATTTTCTTCATAAAACTTCAAATATTTAAATAATTTTTAATTTCTAAGCTCATTAGAACATCTTAATAAATCGTGTATACGTAATATGAAAATCAATGCCTTGTATATATTGACGACTTTTTATATATTAGTTTAATTTACCTCATTATGATATACAGTTGTTATAGAAGTTACTATTTATTTTAAAATTGATGTAATTAAAATGAAAAATCAGTACAGTTGCATTAAAGTTTAATTGTACATTGCATTTCACTGTAATTTACAACTTTTTTGCATTTAAATAGTACTACTTAGTTTTCTCAGTGTAATATATGGATAATATGTATAACCAGGTGAATATTTTACAGATCAGTTTTTGAACACAGACTCAAAGGCTTAAACTTTTATATATATATATATATGAAAAAATATTCTCCACGTAGAAGTTTTTAATCTTTCCTCTAGTTTTTCATCAACCAAACAAACGAATACGTTTTTTAACGAGGCTTCAAAGTGTCTATTACAAATTCAATTTTTTCAATTGGCTTGGCAGTGATACTGAGACGTTTTTCTCGCGTCATTGAAAGACAAGAACGGGATATCTGGCGGAAAATCGGATGGAATCTTTTCGCGGAGGTCAAAGGATCCGCATGCACGATAGAATTCAGAACGCGAAATTGAAAATTAAAATGACAAAAAGCACAAAGGCTTTTGTCGCGCTCTTTGCAAATGAATCCCTGACATAGTTTTGTGCGCCAAGAATACCGGGGACGCGGGGTCAACACGCACAAGAACCATCGGCAATCAACTGTCGCACTCGAGGATCGGAAATCGAGCGTGAAATATCGGAAGCATTGAAGGATCGAAAGGACGACTTCCTCCGTTCCTTGGCGAGAATTAAAATGGCCGTTAATAAATTAGCTCGAGATTCGGGCGCGATGTATTAAGGGAAGTGGCTCTGAGACAAATGGAACGCAAGATGTTACACTCTGGTTAATGCTTATTCAAAGCAGATTTATATTTTATTATTACGATAAGTAGTCTGAAATTCTTGTCTATTCCGTGTACCACACGCAGAAAAAAGTTACATTATAATATACCATACTTATAGCTTTACAAGGATATCGTGATTAGTACACTGAGAGAAATATAACAGAAAATTTTACCATTTTTAACAGTAATGCAAAGATATGTCGGTCGGATCCTGAAAATTACTGTTTAAACAGTAATTTTTGATGGTTAAAATTGAACATGTTAAAAAGAAAAGAGAAAATTATTTAGTTTATTCAGTATTTAATGTTAATTTTAACGCCAAAATTTCTATTTTAGTATATATATCTTTTCGTTACTGTTAAAAACAGTAAAATTTTCTGTAATATTTCTCTCAGTGTATTATGGAAATTACTATACTTTATAGAAATTTGTCTTATCAAATATATAACTAATTTGTCTAGAAGATATCGTATTGTATAGAAGATGTATAATAATTTTGAAATATTTGTTTCCATATCAAATATTATATGATTAAAAAAAGTATTATATGAAAAAAAAGTATTAAAAATTACTTATCAAAATAGCAAATATGTGACAGTGATTTTCAATATTGAAATAATACATACACGGAGAAGACGTTTTATCAAATTAGTATATTTACTACTACTCATAAAATGGAGTTTTTGAAAATAAAGATTTTACTATAATTAATTTCAGTATTGCAGACATCCTACGAAAAATTACTATATTATACTGTAATCTATACAGTAATAAAGAGTATTATTTTCATTTTTAAAAGCCTCATCCTACGTCTAGTAGTAAATATAATATTTGTTGATAAAACGTTTTCTCCCTATAAAATATCAGAAATTTTCACAAAAATACACGTAACTTTTACTAATTTTATATGTCTTATTTAAAAATAGAACACTACTGTACCACATTTGATATTTTATGAGTAATTTTTCATACTTTTTTTCTCCGTGCATAATTAAGAAAATAGAAAATTTGTACGCAATCTCATAAATGCAGGAAAGCAAATTGCTATTTTGCGAATGCAAATATTCGTTTTTATTTTGTAAATTAAAATATATAGCATTATAGTAGTATTTTTGTATACTTAGAATTCTTTTATTTTAGATTATATTAAGATATATTAGATCATGTATACAGTTTTAGTTTTGCGACAAATTAAATATTTGAATTATATAATTAAATTATTTCCATATAGATATGTGTGGATAAACTATGAACATAAAAAAAAAAGAATAAATTTACAATTGATATATATTTAATAATTATAGGTTATATATCTGTCAACCACTCACAGCTTTTCCATGATAAACAATCATTTTTATAGTTTCTCCACCTACACACGGTTGAAATATAATTCGATGTTAATTTTTTTTGTTTACTAGCAATATTCCACACATATTTTTACGAATGTGCGCGCGTTGCGAAAATAAGTATCTTCGAGTACGATTCTTTTACATAGAAGACAATAAAAGTGTCTCATAGTAAAACGCTTTTTTGTATTTTTTTGTGAGAAACGTCTTCTAACAAGACGCTATAAGGATACTTATTTCTCTCGTGCAGTTGTGTAATTCTGCAATAACATAAAGTTTTTAACTACGAGTATAATAATAGAAACTTGTTAATTTATTAAAAAAATATTATCTAAAATATAATGTTTAATTTCAAGTTTTTTTTGGCATTGCTTGATGCGAAGACAAATTCTCTTGTTAAATTACATTCATTTTCTATATTTTCAATAATAAGCAATGCACTTTTTTGTTCATTTGAAAATATGTTACTCATCGTTGTAGAAAATGGATGACAGATATTGTAAGTATTAAATAAAAGAATAATGTTTATATGACAGGGCATCATATAAATAATGTTGCTAACTAAATATGGATATAAGTATAACGGGTTATAATAATAATACTAAAAATTGTCCGTGCGTAAATATCAAAAAGTACACTGAGAAAAAGATTCGATAACTGTTATGAAATATATTTTTGAATAGGAGCAACCACATATATGATAATATTTATTGCTTGGAGTGTGATTTTCATGTCGCATGTAATAAGCTATTAATAAATATGATAAATATAATTTATGTGTAATAACAATTATTATTTCCATTTACATATTATACCCAAAGTGATAAATATTATCAAATATGTGGTTGCGCCTATTCAAAAATATATTTCTTAACAGTTATTAAACCTTTTTTTCAGTGTATAAAAAGGTCTCTTATTCTTATACATTTTGATATTTATTTCGAAATTATTAGAAACTGTAAAAATAGACTGTTGAACTATATATTAATCGTGACTGTTCATTCACTCTTAGAAATAATAAAAAATTATTAAAAAAAGGATTTTCAATTATAAATTAAAAAAGGGTATTTATTTGACGAGTTTATATTTTGTGTCCTTTTTTAATCTGTCTTTAAAATTCTAAAATCTTGAAAAGGATCATTTCAAGAGTGTACATATATTTACTTTTAATATATTGTATTTATATATATTATATACATATTATTTCACGACATAAAATTATACTGTTATTAAAGGAAATTATTTTAACAGTTCACGACACTGTGCTCCACACAATCATGATCGTTGATCGTTTCAAAAGCCAAATTATAAACCGAGTTGATAAAAAAGTCGGAACTTTTGGTCTAATAATTTAGTTTTTTCAGA
This sequence comes from Psilanteris sp. ZL-2020, assembly GCA_022817085.1. Lineage (NCBI taxonomy): Eukaryota > Metazoa > Arthropoda > Insecta > Hymenoptera > Scelionidae > Psilanteris > Psilanteris sp. ZL-2020. Next base: position 6,222 of record JABFQC010004010.1, on the reverse strand, counting down.
ACCCTCAATCGTTATCATAATAAAGTGACAATCAGTTAACTAATATTTTATTGAGATTATAAATAAATAATTATTGAACCTGAATATTTTTAGCATGCTGACTAACTTTGTTTATGTTTACGATACCACCTAGATTTATGGCTTTACTCTACCCGCAACTGCAAATTCATTTTTAAAAATCATTTCCTTATGTAAATATTTCTCAAACGAGTCCATTTAATTTATCAATAATAATTTACGATACCGAAATAAATGCATTAAACTCCAAAATACGCAAGCTGAAAATTTGTAAAGCGAAAAGCATTCGGTTGAACCCGCGGTTGGGTCGAATGCATATTGTATGATACATATTAAACAAAACACGCAATTCTCTAATAAGAAAACTTTCGTTGGTTTCTAATTTGAATAATGTTTCCAATTTCATATATATATATACATTTTGTTTTTCCGCTTAAAGGATGGCACATGTCTCCGCAGTTTGCGTTGCGAATCAAGTTCGATGCGCTCACATTTTAATCAACGAACAAACGTTAAAACACTTCTCGCGTTGGATTAATGTTCATACTTTAATACATTCAAAAATATTGCTTTCGCTGAAGGTTTTTGATGAGGTCGGTCGTAAACATTTTTGTAAACTACCCTAAAACATTTTACGTTCAATTTCCGTGCAACATTTTGCACTTCTTTTTACGTTCGTGAATTATGTAATAAATATTTTAAAATTCATCAGATAGATTCGTGGTGCGGGTTCGCGTTTGCAATAGTAAAGTAGAAGGAGCGGATCTGGCAACGTTGGAGCCGGGCAAAGCATCTCGGGATAGGTAGTAGGTTGAAGCTGGTTCGAGGAAGTCTTTCAGGGTAATGTATGTAAATGATACCGCAGCATTGGTGTCGATGGTTCACATCTCGTTTATTACACATCCCGTGCGCCTCACGAGTTGTTCTTAAAGGCTCGCATTATGGCCAGCGAGAAACAGTCGCTGATAAATTAATGCGGGACAAATGTTTTTTCAGCCGACGATGAATCACGGAGTCACCGTAACGCGCGGTTTCATTGTCGATCTCGGATGAGGTCGCGGTTATGCGTTCGCGGTTACCTATTTACGGATATTGCGTTCCACGTACGTGTTCTAATATGGCGGCTCCTTACGTAAAACCGCTCGTTACTGCTAACGCACTTTTGCGTCCAATCAAATTATTATCACGTACTTCGCTCGGCTGAATATATTATACATTTGTCCTGCTCGCTGATTCATTCGAATCAGCCGTTTGTCAATAAACGGCTCGCGATTGATTAATTCCATTAAAATAATTAAAGCGTGAATATATAAAACCCGGAGACGGAGACGAACAAATGCGCGGATGGTGTATTTGGAAATAATAAACAGAGATTGATGAATGGAATAAGCAGATTTTTGTTGGCTTCTATCGTTGTTCTTCACCGGTTAATTTGCTCGAGAGTATCCTATATAACAACAGCGGCGATAATATTTGCGATGCGTTATGATTCAAATAAGTGAAAGCAACGACCAAATAATTCGATACAGCGACGATCGCAAAAAAACGAACGAATTGAGAATCAACGAACGTTTATGTAATAAATAAATTCAGGCCCTAATTGCTTAGAAAGTTACGCTCCTGGACTCGAGTATTAGCCCGAGAGATATATTTTAAAGTAGGAAACGAAAGAATTATTTTATATTCGTCTATAAATCTAAATATTTTTTATTAAGTATCATTAAGGCGGTGTTCATGCGCGGCGCGAAACGCGTCTCGCATACACACTACGACTTTATAAGCTTGACGTAAATGCAAAGGAGTCTTCAGAGAATAATATTCATGATTTACTCGCAATGTAAATCACGCCTTATATTAAAGTTTCTTAACAAACAATTAATTTGGAGTTACTTAATATTTCTTCGGAAAGTGGGTCTTTTTTTCTCGTGAAAAAGTTATTGTTTAGTAGTCTAAAATGATGAGAAAGTAACGCCAAGAGTTGGCGAAAACAGTTTTACTGCTTTGTTCGAGCGGATTTGAAACTTGCAGTTATAAATGAACAAAACGTATTTGCATTTCTAACTTTATTTCGTCATTCAATAGCGCATTTTTTGCTTTTAATATTTTTCAACGCAATTCGCAGTTCAGTCGCGACGATATTTGATTTAATTTAATTTAATTTAATTTAATTTGTTATCGCGCAAATCAGAAAACGTGTTACGTTAAATGTTTAACACAAATATAATAAACCAATTTGAATGGACAGCTGCTGTCTGCGGACCGACACCTATATTTATAAACAGGCTTGATAAACAGAGAAATACATAATCCATACTGTTTAATTTTCATTTAATTTCGACGCAACTTTATTAACGTAAATGATTTTGTAGATGCCGTTATTAAGATTATTATTATTATTTGTGGCGTAGAATATTCGCATATGCGCAAAATAAACGACACCTGAAAACAAATGTGTTATTAGAAGGTGCATGTACATATTATTACTTTAAAATATCGTGAAAATCGTAGTCATAATACAGAGTCGTAAAATATAATTCAATCACTGGCTATGAATTATTGCGTGAGAACATTGTTTTACATCGTATATGGTTTTTGTTTGGATTATTTTATTTATTTCCATTTACAATAATTATACACGTATCAAAGAATAGACAAATACACAATCGACATAGTGAATTAATAAACATGATATATATATTAAATTAGATCAAATTTCTAGGATATATAAATTGATTTTGCCGTTCCTCAGTGACAAATTTATTTATAATCAAACTAAAATTTGATTGCTGTACCACCAACGCAGTGCTTAAGAAATTCGCAAGCCTCTCATTAAATCTCCCCAAACTTCCTGTAGGGGATCTGCCCAAAAATGCTTCTTTCTGCCTTTGTCGACTCTTAATGAACTTCCCTCTTACTTCCGAAAACTTGGATGTTGCTTCCGTCGATATCGATGCACTCACACACCTGAAACTTTGCTCACCTTTGTCATCTCAACAACGGAGCTCTACGGCCAGGTAAAAAGCAAACTTCAGGCGTAAGAGTATGATCGAGTTGCATGTGCTGTTGAGGTTCCTCCTATTCAAGCAGGGAAACTTTACGTTTAAATATCGTCGGAACATAACTTGGCACGAATTTTAGTTCGTGGTTCGATTTGCAGAACTTCTGATGCGCGGCCTAGAATAAATATTAAATATAGAATGGTTCCGAAGTTGGCTTTTTATTAAGCGACCGCGGTAGAGTAATTTTGAGCTTTCGAAAATTCTCACGAAAAACTATTCATTAACGGAAAATTAATGTTTATTTATTTACATTATCGTTTCCGCGTTTTTCAGGTCCAGCGATGAAAAATTATTATTTAACGTACCGGACTATCGAAGTTATAACATCAACGTAATTGCCTTTTCGCGAATTTAATTATCATTACTTTTCAGCCCGCTGTCATCCGAAAATATTTTCTTCCCTTTTGCCCGACTAATTTTTATCCCTCTTGATTTATTCGCGAGAAAAGTAATTGCAACTGTTACATTATGCTGAATACATTGTTTCATTTGATAAACTGTTTTATTCTATAAAACTTAAATGAATTCGCTTTTTCCCCGTAGCTCCAAAATTACTCCACTCGGGGCTCAATTTGAACTTCTTAACACATGTTGGGACGAAGCATTTTTCCGCGTCGATCTGCAAAACTATTTCGCTTTCTGACAAGCGATTTTTCATAGCGGACGAACATGTCCGCAGGCATTGTTCCTTTTTCTCCCTTAATTCCACCTATCAAGGAGAATCGAGCAGAAACGCAGAAAAAGGACGCCGAAGGAAAGTCAATAGAGTTGCAGGAGAGTCTGCTGGGAGGGAATACGGTCAATTGTCTTTTCTTGCCGAGGATCGGCCGCCCATTAGGAAGATCGTTGGAAACAGGAAAAAAGGCGTCCTAACGCGCGCTCGAAAAAGATGCGCAGGAATCTCCGCATTGACCGGCACGAAACAGAGCCTTAATCGGTCTGTCGCATTTCTCCTGACGAACGCTGAATGCGAATTGTGCGAACACACCTGAAACTTTGCTCACCCTTATTTACCACACGGGCAGAGCAGAGAGTCAGGCCCGTCCGCGGAATTCGAGTCTCCGGCACTCCCCTCGGGAGACTGCAGATAGTGGATGCTCTTAAATCACGCCGAAGTTTTCCAATCATCGACGAAATTGGCGCAACGAACGCCGCTGAAATATGAACAACTGCTTTTTAACCGCATGACCAAATTCCACATCTTTCATTCGGTTCAACGTAGAATTCACAATTTTATTATTTCAACTTTCCGTATAAAATGAAATCCGTGTTACTTTGGTATTGTTAAGCCAGCGGCTCTTCCGTAAATTATCATTCTTCCGGACTTTGCAATTAATCACTGCGAATAACCGACGAAGATCATTTTGCAAACGGCCAAACAAACATTTTTTTGTGGAATTTACGTCATTTTACACAAATAATGTAGATGATATATATATATATATATATATATATACATAAATACATGGCGAATGTGTGCGTACAATGATTGCGTTTTCGTGACGATTACATATGTATTTAACCAAGTGTTATCGGAGGTTATAGTTTTATAGTGAATTTTTACGTACGTTAAAGCATTTACGAACACAATTAATTCATGATTCTGGCGAATAATGCGGAATGTAAATTGTTAGTTGTGTATAAAAAGATGGTATAATTTAATGTGGATTTAATATTTACAGATATCTTTTTTTAAAATACTGGTTTATTAAACACGCTTGTATCGTGTATTATTAACCACGCTCATGACCATACATGATCTTCGTTAATATGCACTGAAAGAAGAAATAGTTAAATATACCTAATTTTGAGTTGTATTAACTGCAATATTCTTTTTGTAAATTTAGTAAACTTGATCCTTAAACTTTATTTAATTCAACTCTATTTTTATCGAATCAAAAATTGAGAAACATTATACTCTAATGATTATTTTAGATGTAGGTTTTTAATACTTTTAACATATATACACTCTGAACAAAATAATCCTACAAATTTGTTCAAACTAGATAATAAAAGTAGGAAAAATAGGCAAAAATGTAAATAATATGATAAATTACGTTTTGAAAATTCTAAAAATGTGTCAAATATTACCAAATAATTGGTAAATACCATGATATTGTCTAATGTTTATTTACATTTTTGCTCACTTTTACTACTTTTATTATCTAGTTTGGTCAAATTTGTAATATTATTTTTTCAGTGTATAATATCAATATATATCTTTCGTTTTTATTAAGTTTAGACGATGGTTTATATAATAGACAGTATTTGTAAACATTTTATATCACAAATTAAATATTGTGAATTGTTCAATCAATTTAAAGTGATCTATTAAATTATGTAGACGTGATTACATGGATTTTATTATATATTATGAAAACATTATAATTTGATCAAATCGTATACGATTTATTATATACGTATTTATTATTTACTATTATATACGATTTATTTATTAAATCGTATATTATTAAAAATTGTAATATATATAATACCAAACGAACAATATATACGATATTATACAAATCTAAATCTCAACAAAATACAAAATAAAAATTTCAAAAATTATCATATATTTCATAGGGTTGACACAAAACGCAACCCAACGTCCACTTAATTGGATTTTAATCTAATTAATTAACACTAAAATTGTTCTTTATTCCGACCTACTTTCGTTACTCCTCTAATATCACTATTTAACGACGCAAATTACATTTCGACGTGTTCGAAATTATATTCTTTCAAACGGCAATAACGATGAAGCAATTACAACATTTCGTTTCACGCGAATCCATTTCCGGTACAAAAACGGGTCCCATCTCCAGTTGAGCGGAAATCTGCAACAGAAAAGGACGTAGCGCATTCATTAGTACTCATTATACCAGAATTATTCCGCTTGAATTTTCGTCGAATCGAACAACGAAACTATAAAAAAGCCACTATGACGGCTCGTGACGTTTTCGCGACCGCGGAATGACGCGTGCGATCTGCACGGATTTATAATCTATGGGCAATGTGTACCACTCTCATGGATTATACAATTGTGCATCAGCGGCCCGCTAGATTTAATTGACATTTAACTATTCTTCTACACGTATGCCACAGCGCCAGACGCCGCCGTAGAGTATATTCTGGTTACACAATA
>JABFQC010004009.1:0-13237 GCA_022817085.1 Psilanteris sp. ZL-2020 | reverse complement strand
CTGTATGACAAGATTAAATGATGTTATTTCACTTCATTTCATGACCACTTAAGTATATTTAAATCAACAGTAAAAATAGTCTTACTTTTTATTCTTAATAAAATTATAACGATAATTTTGTATATTTTCTTTTTGCTAAATTATTGTTCTCAATTCATTATATATTAATAGTAAATTATTACTATTACTATTACTAAGTTATAACAAATATTTTCAAAAAGAACACCGTATTATATGTTGCGTCGAAATATGAAAATGTAAAACGTAAATAATTTGTTGTAATATTGATAATTTAAAAATATATTGATAATTGATTATATATTTCATCTAAAATTATGTTTGTTAAACGATTGTAACCTAAATAAATATATTAAACATATCTGAGAAATGTAAAGATCAAGGTATGAAACAGACTGTTTGATTTAGTATATTTATTTGACATATAAGATTTTACAATTGAACATAAAATAATATCTCAAAACACATTTTACAGATAACGTAATAATACAAATGAGTAATGCGTCACAATTATTATACATTTAATTACTAATTAAATTTTGTTTGTGACCGAATATTTGCAAATAAATTTAGTAATATGTATAAATTTAATGGATTAAATAGATATTGAAAAAAACTAGTCACACAAACACATACACACATACCCATATATATGTATAATACTTTCATTTATACATATATATAAATGTAAGAGTTAAATTTTATTGCAATAACAGATGCAAATAGACAAGGTTTTTTCATTCGAGATTTTTCTACCGGAAAATCAATCGTGGAAATGAGATTATATCGTACCACGCCCCCTAACGTCTGGCTGATAAAATGAAAATGAAAATATCGATCCACTTTTGTCGATGAAATTGTATCGTATTTTTCAGAATTTTGCTGGCATAATTTTGTTAGCATACACTTACGAAGTTACTCCGGATTTCCCGTCAACGTCAATTCGTTATCGACCAATTAACAAACTTAAGGTTTATACTATTTAATTTAACACAATATGCATCTGATGCATACACGGAAAAATTTTTTCACGTTTATTTAACATTTATAACAATGCTCATACTTTTATTTAGAAATAAGAACTTTATGATGTTAAAATAACATCTATAAATGTGAAATCCAAACGCATATTAATGTTAAGTCTTAGAAACGGACTTAACTGTCGAATGTTTTCGCACATTATAGGTTAAGTTAAGCATTTTAATCAAGAATCAGGAAGGATGTATTAAATTGTTGATTTCTTTTTAGTTTTGAAAATTGTATTTCTTTTCCAATCGTATTATTTATTAATATATATTATTTCTGTAACATAATTATTCATAATAAGTATGTCTTTTGAAATTTTCTGTCTAACTCTGAATCATTTTAATGTTGATTCAACATGTGAATATTTTTAAATCAAAATTTAAGCCGGAGCATTGACTTTACTGTAAATATAATATTTACAGGTTAACTTTATGCTTAATGTAGAATCAAATACTAAAAATGTTGTTTCAAACGGAAAATATTGTTCCGTGTAACTATTTATTATTTTATTATTGTATATTAATTATTTTTTATTTTAATAATACAATTGAAACATCTGTTCGATTCAGAGAATTAACGGTTATATGTATTAATTACATATGTATGTATAATATTAATATATTCCCAAATCAATTCTATAATATAGACAAACATTCTTGTAATTAATTCAAAGTAGTTTCAATATTTGTCTATGTTATGAATATGCAATCTAAAATATATTTCTTAGCATAATAATTTGCTATATTTGTGTAAGAAACCTTGTAATTTAATACATTATAAAAATTAGTGTCTGAAAAGTGTTTTTGAAGTGTTTTTGTTTATTCAAAACTTCTTTAATGATTAATTTATATTTGCTATATATTTTTTGAATCAAAAACTGTTTATTAAAATAATTTGATTGCAATTCATAATTATATAATTTGATATGGTAATCCTATATTCCAATAAGAATTCTGTATATATTACGCTGATTAAATTAGACGCTGCATCACTTAATTATCGCAGGAATTTGTCTGCTACTTCATTACATGAAATGGTGATCATTTTATGATTTATTGTTCAAAATTAATATATGTACATAAGGTACACATTACATATAATAACCAATTAGTCAAAAAAGTTTGTTAAATTAGATTAGTTATACTTTAGTTCTTCTATAAAATTATTAATGAAAATTGATCAGAAACAATGTATAAAACATAAAAGCATGATAATTAATTATTGTACCGCGCAACGAACTATTTCAATAATTATTATAACCGTATGATTTTCGTTAATTAATACGAGTTGCTTAATGAATATTTCAGCAATGACATCAATACGGTCTTAATGATTAATCTTACTGTAATTATAGCGTAGATGTTTTTTGACGTGGGAGAACATCGTTGTAATAAAATTTGCGTCCCTACTTTACAATTTACAAATTATGAAGTCTTCGTGTAAACATATATGTATATTTATATTCATCTAAAACATATTCTGATAAAATATGATTAAGTATAAATTTAATAATAATTAATATTGTCCGGTTTGTGTGGATGCAGGAAGTGTCAGAGTTCAAGTTTGCAATTTATTCATTACAAGCAGGAGCTATAACGATAGCAATAAACCTTTCCTACGAATGATGAAGATTATGTATAGCTATATATCGCGGAATATTGTATTGGTCAATTATATAATATTTTACGCGTCGGGTGTGAAAATCGAAGCAACGCGCGTGCTAACGAAAGTGAATTATTTAAATACCGAAAATTTTGTCTGATATAGTTTTAGTTTGTATTTAATTTATTATACTTCGTGAAAATTATGATAATCATTTAACTTCAAACATTTTATTTTCGTATTATTTAAACACGCGCAGTAAATTTTGTACCAGTTTTATGAATATCGTGCATTAATTGTTATAATTAGAATTCTCGTTTAACCTTGTAAAATTAGTATAAATTCCCTGATTCGTAACATTTAAAAATATTATTATTTTTACAATTTAAATTTAATGCATAAAATACGAATATTTAATTAAATTGTGTATATGTATTCTTATATGTGCATGCGCTATTTTAAGTATTATATTTTTGAAATGAATCATTGTGCATTACTAATTATTTTAGTAAATTACATGAGTTAATATTTTTACACTGAGAATTCACTTGTAATTGGTACAAAATCGTACTTTTCAAAGGTATTCCTGTCAGAGCAGAGTTTTATTGTCATGTAGAAGAGAATTTTATTGTAACCATTATAGTGTAAAATATATGACAATAAAATGTAAACGTTACATTATATATTTATTTTAAATTTTTAAACAACGATTTTTAGTATTTATCATTATACATAAAACTATTGATTGCATACACGGAAAAATATAATACTACACGCACAGAAATATTTTGTGGATATAAAAAAATTTTATTTCATTCAACAAAACAGTTTTGTTGTTATTTAACTAAACAAATAGTTTTGTTAAATCAACAAAATATGATTCAAATTCGAACATTTTGTCATATTGTTGATATTTTTTATTTTAATCAACACACTAATTTTGTAAAACCATATTTCAGTAAAAGTGTAAATATTGACAAAATACGCTTATCAAAAGAATTTCTTTAATTTAACTATATCATTTTTGTGCGTGTATAATAAATATTTAATAAATATAATGTTTGATAATATGATACTTTAAAATAAAATATAATTCAATAATATAATTGTACAAGTCATCATCTTAAAATTAATTTACAGTAAGAAATAATAATAAAAATAAGTATTAGAAACACTTTAATTTTGTAATCTTTTCAATCTAATCATATATAATTTTATTCTAACGTAGACCAGAATTGTAATGTAATTGAAACATTAAATTATAATGTAATAGTTAATTATAAAACATAACGTCAACCCTTATGGTTACTATGTTTTTCCTTGAATGGCTACCAAAAACTTTTTTCCGTGTTACATTTATGCAATTTAAACAAAATTAGTTAAAACTAATACATTTTTGTCAAATGTTAATGCAATGGAAGAAAATAGATATAGTTATATATAAGAATTATAGATTGAAATGGAAAAACTGACCACCAAAATCATATTGGATAATGACAGAAATTTTTACTAATAAGAATATATTAAGAGCTAAATTTAACTTCAAATAAAATGTGGATACCATAGATATTAATATAAGATTTTAACTTGAGCTTGGCCCAAAGTTTTCCATTGATCAATGTTTGGCGATCAATGTCAATCTCTGGAATGAAATGCAAGTTTACTTTGGCGCTCATGAATGGTCTAGCCATGTGCCAAGATAAACAACCAGCGTTGCTGAATATAATGAATACAGCGATCCAAGCTTGACACAAGCTATACTAAAGCACAACCGATGTTTGGCTGTCACTTGGCAATGATTGGTTATTGAATTAAACATTACATAGTCGATATAAGTTGGGCCCAAATTTGCTTCAAATATCAATTACTGATTGGATCATTGTTGATGATCTTTAATGCCAACTATTGATGATAGTAAAGAAAAAGAATTTTAAATTCAATGGTGGATTCAACATAAATAATATATCAATAAAAATTAAAAACATAATGCAATTTTATATAATAAATATACAGAATTATACTTATATTTTCATTGATTTATACATTTATACAAATTGAAGTTTATAAAACATTTATTGGTAAATAAAGTATATGTATATTTTAAAACTATAAAATAGAAAATTGGCTATAATAATCCATAAGGATTGAATACAGTTAATTTTAACGTCAAAATAATTACGTAAAATAATTTATGTCGAAAATATACATTTTTTTACATATATTATAAAGTAGCTACTCTCATGAGAAAGTTCTCATATAAATTTGCATATTTTGAACGTGTAATTAAATTGAAAATGAAAATCAATAAAAAGTGTAAATTATTTTATAATTTTTGACGTCTATTTAATGTCATTAGAAAACAATATAACATAATTATACATTCTTACTGCGTTGAAATGTTTATTCGTTTTTACAATTAAATCCTGAAAAGTTGCTGATGTATGTCTCCTTTCTAATTTGATACTTCCGTTGAACATCATTTAAATATATCCCTTGACATATAATTTCCCATTTCTGCATTACAATATATTATGCACTGTGACGTATAAATTACTAATATCAATGGTCAAATAAAACTATAAATATATTAGGAATGCATAAAAATTTGTTCCTCAAGATAAACGGTATAGGTTATACTAAAAATTCCGAATGATATATGCCATTAATCGAAATGCAATGCGCGACTAGCAGATACGGGCTTTTATTACGCGTGATCGTCAAAAAATATAATAATCCACCCAAATTGCATATCGCGCACATTAGCACGGAAACTCTTTTATCTTTTACTTTGCATATGCGTAAAATTTTTTCCCGCACTCCCTCGGCCATAAATCAGATTTCTACTTTTATATCGCGTCGCACGTGTTTGAGTTCATAAAAAAATTTTGGAGTCCGATTGGAGATAAAAATGTTTACGACGTAGAAGCTCGTGTACTTTTTGGGACGGTTGTGATTTCGATGACTTATATCGTGTCCGTAATTTTCGGACCAAAGTCAACTTCGGGTGTTTTCCATTAAAGATGATTTTATTTCTGTAGAAGGTTTTATTTAATAAATCACAGCCTGTTTATTTTATAATTTTATAGCAAACAGTTCAAATTCTACAAAACAAACAATTTAATCGATTTATTAAATAAGTAGTATATAACAGGTGCTAATATGAATGCATATAAACTTACGATCTTGCATAAAAAAGTATGCGGATTAAACAAATTTTTAACTTGTTGAACAAGCTAGTTTTCGTAATACACATAACATTTTTAATTGACAGTTATATTTTTATTTTTTAATTTCGCGTGTCTCGAATGTAGTCGCAACCGTAGACTCATTTTGCTTTTGTTCGAAATCGCACCAACATTTCTTGAATAAAGTTCTCAAATAAGGCTTGCATTTATTAAATGTTTGATTCTTCTTTAATTAAATTTGTTTGAAAGATAAAAACATGTTTGATACAATTTTAAATTGATTTTAAATGAATAGGTTATATTTTTATATCAAATGCGCTATTCAGGCCGGAATAAGCAAATTGTATTAATTATATTTGTTCAGCTTTACGTGTTAAGATTGGAGTTAATTTCATTATATTTCAATTAAGATTATATAATTATCGACACGAAATGTATAACGCAATGTATTAATTGAACAAGAATTTAATTGCCGACTTTATTATAAAACTGCACTGAAAGCAAGTTTTTATGCCAATATTTGTATATATAAAGTCGATTGTACAATGTACTACTAACATTAATTTTATTAAGACTGTTTGTCAACGTTACGTAACGTATAAATCATTTCGCGAATCGAGTTACAATTTAATAAAAATGATACTTTATCGGGAATGCGTAATATGCGCGCATGATTATATTGATATATATATATATATAGAATTTGAATTGTGATGATTAAGAATGTTAAATTAATTCCCGGCATTATAATAAGTTTTACTTGAAAAGAAATATCAAACGTGCAGAAATCATAAACGTTAAAGCAACAAGAGCGAAATTATAAATTTGTATTTATATCCAAATTAAAGTGACGCAATAAAGAATATCGGCGAGCAAAATGGAAAACAACGGCCATCGAGCAATAATTAAAATAAAAAGGAAATTAAAAATGATTGAAACCAGGAATTGGATCGCGATCATTTCGAAATTAAATTGCACTCGCAAGATTATACGACGGTTTGGTTTAATTATTGATAATAAAATCAGCTTCTTGTGAATCGCCGAATGAGCAATGAAAAAGTCGAGAAGCTACGAGGGCGTGATTTGGTTATTAATTTTGAATGGAATATTTGACGAACGGCATACAATTATAGAAGACAAATACATATTTAGACGTGTTGTGATTGAAATTCAATAGTCGTTTTGAGCAAGGACTGCGACCTCGAATCGTGCTAGGCATTCACCGGGCTATTACGTATTGAGAGTCCTTTTTTTCAGTCTGCTTAGCGAAAGCGGTCGCACGAATATACATAGGATAAATCGTACTCCGCTGCGACCTTATATTTGAATATGCATTCACGTACGCTACAACATACGTGCGCGTACATTCATTTCACGCACACGTACGTATACACACACGCGCGTATATCAAATAACGTCGCTCGCGAAAACAAGAATATTAAAAATCAGTGCTGTCGACGAGGCTAAACTTGCAATCCGGCCTTCGTGTATGTAATTTTACTTTCGTGGTTTTAATGACGTCGCAGTGTGAACGTGCTTTTGGTCATAAAATTAGCATATCGTTGTACATATTAATTTACGTAGCACTCGGAATTTGCACTCAGACTTTGCAAATGTGAGTCAAGTAGGTTCAATTTTGGGTATCGTAGCATATACCAATTTGTTACACTACTTTGTATACTCTTTACTCAATTCGGAATTAACTAATTCGACGGTTTTATATTATTATTGTTGTTAATATTTTTTTGTTGCGGCGAATTTGATGATTGGGTTAAGAATGCGATTCGGAGTGAGTAGTTGTGCAAAAATTATCGCAATATATGGAATATTCTCTTAAGCAACGGTACTATAAATTTGATATAATACTTGTTACGAAACGCGTGATTTGTATTATGAAATTTAACACATAAATTGTTGTAAAATTAAGGAATATTACCGAAATTTATTCGCAAAAAATTAATAATAATTATGCATTATGGAACAAATATTTTATTATGGTTCATTAACATATATTCAATGTATTTAATGATGGTTTATAAAAAATGGATAAATAAATGTTAATAAAATTGTTGATTAAATTCGTCTGATTGCCAAGCATTTGGTTTCAGGTTCTATAATTTATATAGTAAAAATACAACGCTTCGACATTTGCTTCATAATTGCATTGTATAATAAAAACTCATTTCTGAGAATACACTTATAATACTAAAGCATTTTATCGACAGATTTTGTGTTTTTAATTAGTTTAGATTATCATCAGAAAATTCATTTAACGTGAAGTAATTAATATAAATATTACAAATAGGAAGTCAAATTGCTATTGTTGAGGAATACAAAAAAAATCGCAAAGCAGGACATCCTTTGTCACGTTAAACAATGAGTGACTCGATTGGCAGTAGAAGTGCACGAATGTCGTCAGACAGTGACTATCTAATGATGGTTATTTAATTTCAATTCCCGTTCAAAGTGAAATTTCATTAATTATTTAAGTCTGAGTGTGACGCAATTTTTGCTATTATTCATGAAAATTATGTTTGCGTAACATAAATATGACAACGAATTGTCTATGTGAGAATTGGAAAAAATAATATTGAAAATTAAAATGCGTGTTAACTGATTAATATAATTGGTAGCAATTATATAGCCCACATATAATTTTTGATACGATGTAAGTAATTAAAACGTTTATTAAAGAGTAATTTCGTATTTTAAATATAATTTGAATATTAACTACGCTACGGGATAATGTTTATTATGAAATGTAACCTGATGTATAAAATTCGAAAAATAAAATGAAACATTTCAATTTGTCATTAATTAAAGTATTTGCTGATGATGCGCATTATTTACGCCATAATAATTGTTAATTTTGCTTATTCATCTAACATGGAAATTCTGATTCAAGGTGATAACGTTAATGGAATAATTCTAATTGCATTAGAGTTTTGAACACCAATGTTATCATTAATTAATATCAATGAAAAATCATCTTATGTATAACAGTAACACGTTATTCTTTACATTTTTCTTATTAAAAATTATAGTAAAAACGAAACACGTAAAGAATATTTTCTTCTACTTGTTTGTTATTATTATTTTACTACAATTTACTATTCAGCGTGAAAAAGCATAAGTCATTTCGTTTGCTTAATATTTAATAGTAATATTTGAAAAACTTTCCGCCGCGCGAAAGCTTAATTAATTATTCTAAACAATTAAAGCGAAAAAAACTTATTTGTGTTTGAAAAATAAAATATTCACAAATTTATTCAAACGAAATTGGTTAATAATTCCACTTCTTTAATTGTGCAAACGTGCTTAAAAATAAACGAAGTTTAATTAAAAAATGAATTTATTTGACATTCGATTAGTTGTTATCCAAGTTGTATATAGCTAATTTTCGAACGGTTTGCGAAATGACCGCATCTGACTATCGTTATACCCACATCTATTTTGCTTCTTGCACAGTTCAGCCGTGTGACAGGCGTATGTGCATTACTACATACTATTGGTAACGACCGTCAGGTAACCACACATTCATTCCAGAACTCGCATACAAAGGTACATGTGCAAATAATGCAAACGAGACACATTAATGACGAATTCGCAACGAAATCTACTATTTTAGGCATAAAGTTGGATTCCTGTTTCGCTTGTATAACGCCTCGACTCAATTGGGCTTATTGTTCAAACTTCGTTTATAGCCACACAACGAATGACTATATGCAACTTAATTGGATTGTTTTTCGATCAGACATTTCGTTCGTTTTACATTTACATTTATCGCTTAAGTCGTAATTTTACGGTCGACAGTAAGCGACCAAAGTCTCTTAAATAAAAATTTTTTGTTATCTAACAAGGAATTCTTTACTTTAACAACTAAAAAACGTTATGTAATAACTAATTTAATTTAACGATATATATATATATGTATACAAGCACATATAGAGCAAATTACATATATACAGGTTCGTATTTTTATTAACTAATGGCTAATATCAAATAAGCAATAACGTTATACGCATTTTGTTTTTTAATAACGTTTGCTGTAGTTAATTATAAATTTTGTTGATTAAATGATCTTATTATGGTTTGCGAAAGAACAATACGTTATCTTAATGTTTGTTAGTAACAGTAGGATGAAAATTTATTTATGCAATTAATTTAGGTTTAATTTATATTCAGAATATTATCTATAATATTAATTATTTTTCAAATAATCAAACTGTTTAGTTACTAAATAAAACATGTATTTATAATGAAAATCATAAATATACTTGGTGCATATTTTGAATTATTATTGTTCTCAATTTGTATATAATAACGTATTTTCAGTAGTTGAGATTGGTTAAAATAGTATGTATATGTTATATATACATTATTTTACATATACATAAAAAATGGCATATAACTCATTATATATGTATGTTAATCAATACAATTTCATGATGAAAATCAACAAATATCATAAATGCATGTTATATATAGTTATAGTATACATTGAAACTTTTTTTGTATACATTATATCAATCCAAATTGTACAGTCACCTCTTTTGCTGTACTTGTGTCCAATGCTATGCGAGCAATGTATTTTCTCATTTATTTCATAGCCTGTATATCGTGCAATTTATGATATATATCTGTCTGTATATGTCACATTTCACAATCTATATTGTTGATTTAAAATGATTTTCCAGTTTCACTTCAACCTTAATATCTATTCTATTTCGCAAGTGACAGAATATCAGTATATAATTTAAATAAGTTTAACGTCGTAGCAGACTGAAAATGCAATTAATATATTTTAACAGAAAATGTATTGAATTGTGAAATAATAATATATATTTTATTATTATGTAAATTTATTATACAAATATATATTTATATATTAGGGATACGAAGAGTAACATTTATAACATTATAAATATACAAATGGTTGTTTGTGTGATTTTATATTTAATAAAAATAAGGAATAATATTTATGTTTGGATTTTTACTGAATATACTTTAATCATAAAATCCAGTTTAATGCGTATATATGTTAAACGCGAGTAAAAAGTAAATTTTAATTAATGAATAAATTATAGTTTAACGCTAGAATTTATGTGTTTGATGAATGATGTTTATGTTTAGCTAAAATACTTTTCATCAAATATGTATTTTGGAAGTTTATATTATAACATAAATAATTTATAACGATTCTTTATTGCGTCTATGATACAGTCCGCAAGATGTCAGATATTTTAATAAATATAATTATTTTTAAATATAAATAAAGACATTTCGGAAAATGTACGTAGAAGGTGTATTAATATTTTATTTATACATTTGAAAGTCTTTGACAAATTTAAAGGTAATTTGCAAATGATTTGTATAAAGGAACGTCATTTTTTACAGTATAATTGAATCATAATTGAACATATTATAATCAGTTTTTGTTGGTCGTAATGTTTTAAACTTCTTCGTGTGTCGCGATTCCAATTCGCGTTTTAATGCAATTGACCTTATTCCTATTATAGTGATAGTTATAAAATGGTTTCAGATCTTATGCATATTAAAGTAAATAATGTAATTGTTGAATAATAATATGAAATCTAAATATACCTAACAAGGAATTTTTTAGGTTCGGAGTTGCTAAATAAAGGCATTCGAAACTTCGGTAAAAATTGCGTATGATTTCTGATGAGCAAACGGTTTCAAACTTTATTGATTTTCAACGAATTATATTTGGATATGTGAAAATGATTTTTAGATTAATTGATGGACAATTGTTAATTTAACAATATTCAAAATATAGTACCTCAATTAATGATTTTGGAATAAATTTTAACACGATTGTATACTTTTAAAATTTATTGAAATTCATCGTTAGTAACTTTAGGTTTATCCTATTTGTTTCTACTACATGTTTATTATACGAATTTAATTTATTTTGATATAAGTGATAATAATTGGTTTGTATATTAATATATTATAAAGTAATATCAAATTATTGTTATAACAACAATTGGAAATTCTATTGCAATATATAAGCAACGTATATATTTAAAAATTGTAATTTTTGTGGAACATTAACAATAAAACATGAACGATAAGTTGTATATGTTTATTATAATGTCACGCCAAGATCTTAATATGTAACAGTTACATATAATATGAATTAGATCTGGACATGCTCTAGAAATTTCATTATTAGATGATTATCACCTGGATTGAATTTTTTGAAATGTCATATACAAAAATCGTTTCATTGGAATAATAATATACCAAAGACGTTATTAGATATACAAACAATATAAACAAGTAAATTATAAAATGCAACTTTTTTTTAACACACCTTATCAAATTGTATTATTCTGATTAGTGCCGTACAATTTCTATATACCCTAATAGATTCCACAACAATATTCCATTCATATTTTTTATTGTTTACGTTTTGCATTTTGTATAATCTTGCATCAGTTTGATCAAACGTGGGATATTTAACATTCAAATATTTATAAAAACGAATCCTTTTATTTTTCGTACGCGCCGTGAAAAACATTTGTTTAGTTGCTTAGCCGGTTTTCTATCTGACGTTTTGTTAAAATTATGACTTACCAGCAATAATATATCAACAAGAAACGGTCAATTGCGAAGCAATATATCAAACAACCGTGTATCGTACAACGAAAAAGATTGATCTCGAACTTTGATTAATTGCTAAAGAGTGACAATACACACTTCACGTATAAAGCATGTAGCCGTTTATTTTTGTTACGAAGACATTGGCGATCCAAATTATTCGATTAACTGAATTTTCGAAAATTCATCCGAAACGCGTCGTTCGTCTTATTACCCTTATTGCTTCAGAGAGTATATAATTAGAGATAATGGCAGATTTCTCATTTATAATTTGGTAACATGCATAACACTATATATAGTAACGGGGTGAGCGCGGTGCTTTCTTGATCCAAACGCGGCGCATCGTATAAGTTTAATGCGGTTTGCCCCGCGCCGTCTTTTCCTGTTGGATCATCAACAGCGCGATTTTTGGTAAAGAGTAATTACGAACGAACTGGGAAGTGGATGACAGAATAAAAAAAAGACGCCGAGGAGCGGACAAAACGATTGTTGTGTAAACATCGTATGACGTGAGTCTTATTTTTAGCCCGCGGGAATTGCTGGTTGGGCCATTGTGTCCCAAGTGCATTATTTCTGTTTGAAATGGATCCCCCGAGCGTCGCGACAGACGTAGCCTATTGTAAAGTTCGAATGACTTATGAAGAATGAATGTAACGGCAACGTTGAAAAGCCTAATTTGAGCGACAAAATCCTACAGTCCCGGTTAGTTTTTTTTTTTTTTTTTTTTCACAAAATGCGAATTTCGAACAAAAAAAAGCGTTCCTTCCGTCGCAGAAGTCGAC
>JABFQC010004008.1:0-13209 GCA_022817085.1 Psilanteris sp. ZL-2020 | reverse complement strand
GGGTGAGACAGCGCAGCACGCAGTGAAGGGGGAAAAGTAAAGCAGCATTACGGGCGATCGTTACTTGGATGGGTGACCGTTTTCAAACTTAAACTTTAATTATTTATATATATATATATATATATATGTGTGTGTAACACGTAAATGCCAATAACACTAAGCAAAGCTGTAATAGTTGAAACTGAAGATTATTATTTCTTTTTTTCATTTACTAACTGTTAAATAGTTCAACTAGCCATTTACTTGTAATGTTCTGCGTTACATTACTAGAGACAAACTAGATACTTTAACTTGTAAGTTACTTGTATTAAAAATGATACGAATTTCTACTCGGGAATATCCGACAATCCAGATTGTTGAATAGAATATTTGGATTGTCGCCGCAGCTACAATCTGTAATTATTTGATTTAACAATCTTAGATACTTAACGAAATTGTTTACACGGAAAGAAACATTGTATTAAAAATTACTAGCAAAATATTAAATGTGTGACAGTAGTGTTCTATTTTTAAATTATACTTAAAAATTAGTAACTATTGCACATGATTTAGTCAAAATTGCACACATTTTAGTAAAAATTGCTGAAGTTTTATGTATTATTTCAAAATACAACACTTCCGTCACACAATTGATATTTTATGAGTAATTTTTAATACTTTTTTTCTTTCCGTGTAGATATTTAATTTATCAATCTATTTCTCTCAGTGTATAACCGAATCGATATGTTACGTTTAAGAAAATAAGGTGCGGGTGCGAGTCGGTGTTTACTGAATTGTAAATAATATAAGGTTATTACGATAGGTTAGTTTTTACGAACAGGTATTGGGTGTTGGATAACGGGCGACCGATTTAAGATTATAATAAATATACGTTATTGCAATATTAGAAGTCTACGATACCGAACGAAATAAAAACTCATCGAAGTCTGCCGAAGACACCTCAAACATGCGTTGATTATTTATTGCTACACTTGTATGCGAAAATAACCGAACTATTAAGTTCGCGGAATGACACTTCGCAATCGCGCGGTGCCGTTAATAAATCGGTCGGCCGAACGGAACCCGGCTATTAAGAAATCTTGACTCGCCTGAATTAATTGTACATAATAAATAAGAATTAAAATTGACAAACCACGTTATGGCTTCTTTGGCGCGGCTCCAATAAACTAACATTCGAACCTTCCTTCGACTCCGCGAGGTTTTCTAAAAAAATTCTGTCCCGGCCTTTTCCGCTGCCAATTCGGACGTGCAATATTCCGAAAAAAAAATCACAATACCTTCGTAATCCCTCGCGCCAATTACTTAGAATTTCTAATGCAATTAATCCCGGAATGGCCCGATATTACTTCTGCAAAGAATACGCGCTGCTCCATCGGACGCGCGGCTATTTCGTTACTCGCCCACCCCCATTATACACTCCCGCGTTCTCGAGTAAATCCGCGCCTTAACGGCCAAAGTACTCCCCCGAAATTCGACGTTCTCCGCGCTACGAAACTACGCACGACCATTGCTAGCAACCGAACGACGCGATAACGTTGCTTTACGACGAAATGCTCAAGGGACGACTACACGGCATTATCCGCGCCGTTACGATTATTACACGATCCATCGATGTTTCGACTTTGTTCCGATTTTACCGCGCAGCGCGACTAACGAAACTAATTACGGACGGACGTCTTGAAGGAGATGCGCGAAATAACCGTAATTGATTAATTTGTAAAACCCGGCTTGGGTGTCTCGTTTAACAATCCTCCGTAGACTTTTGGCCCTCTGACAGTTACAACTCGTTCGAATATCCCGCGTTTAGATTTATGTTAATAGACATAGTGTTCCTTTGAAGACTCTCGCCACAAAATCATATAATTACAAGGTTTAATTGCATTACACCGTGTGCACCGCACACGCGCGTGTTAACCACAATTAGGACTCGCGCATTCTTTGACGTTTGCATACGCAAGTAAATCCGTGTTAATCCAATTGTCTTAAATTGACGACTGCGCGCGTACGGCACTAAATGATAGGCAAATTTTGTGATGTAAACATGCATATTATATATATATATTCATACTAGTTATAGGTATACCTGTCATTGTATATTTAGGTTGGGATTTTTGTAAAGTAGGGAATTTGACATAGACCCATATATATATATATATATAATATACATGTATATATAATAATTGGAACGGTTGAATGAAACATAGCGTTTGAACAGAAGATTGGTGGTTAAATGCATTCGATAATCAGTCGTTGGAAATTAGACGAAACTTCACTTATCAACGTAGACTTACGGTTACTTAGCTTCACAAGACGTCGATTAATTGCTCGTACACGCATGTCTATGATTAAGTGGGTTCTTGTACAACTTTATACAACATGTTCGAGCGCTTGAATAAGAAACTTAGCATTAGTATGCGAAAGCACTGCAGTTAAAATCATTTACAAAATAGAGTCAAACCGCGCAGATGGCGCCACGCGAAGAGCAACAAATGGCACTGGTCGTTTGCTTGGAAGGACAATTTCAAGGTCAAACTTGTTTAAGTGGTTTCGTTTTGTTGCTGTTGGTTTGGCCAGAAACGATGATGCTCGGTCAAGTCGTACCAGCGCCATCTGCGAGAATTTTTGTGCATCACTTAAAATAATATCAAAAATAACACCAACTCATCGTACAAAAGGAGAACGTAAAAAAATGGAATAGCCACGTGTTCGAGCTTCGTTGTGTTTCACCTTTAAAAACGTATTTACAAATCATTTTTAGAAACTTTACATTGCCCAGTGAATTTCAGTCTTGAATCTACAGTCACCGCAAGCAGGGCTGGCATTGGTGACCTAGTAAGAAAACAAAGTTAGCGGAAAGCAATAGCGCGAGCCATGCTTTTCGCTACGTTTAAAGCAGTTCGCCCTTGTTCCGACAGATGGCGCTCTGCGACGGTACAACGAACGACTTCAACGTTTAGACGACAGCTTTTTAGTAACTTTTAACCTGAAGGAAACGAGATTGGGAAAAACCGTTGCACGTACAAGCAAAATTTATTTTTAAATATCAATGGTGTTGTTCGTTTTTTACTGTTGAAATGAAAAAGTAAACTAGGTACTGATTGGCCTGATTCTGATCGTGAAACGGAGGACGTTCTGTAGTTAGAAAATAAATTTTGATGTTTACAATACATTATACAAAAATTAAGTTCAGTCGAATGATTTATATTATACATAGAACGATTTTTTACAATCAAGTTCATCAATAACTGCTCAATTAATTACTGTTATGAATTTTGAAATTGAACATATCACTTTTGTTTTAATATATTAAATGTACGTTCATAAATAAACTAAAATATATATATATATATATCTTGTTTCATGCTAACAGGATTAATACATATTTAATGGACTGTTTATAGTGAATACAAATTTAATAATTAACTACCTCCGTTCATTTTATAGAATGACTTCGCCATGTTTAGATAATGTTTATAATTGAGCATTTATTGATTGATTTAGTATAAGTAGCATTGATCGATTAACAAACGTAAGCACATTTTTAAGGAAGTGTTTGAATGCTGTCAACTTGAAAATGTTTGTAATTTTTCATGTTCAACTTCATAACGGGTTTTTAACAAATTTACGCTTTGCAATTCCCTGTAATAAATTATACGGTTTATTAGAAAATGAATCACTTCTTTTAAATAAGTAACAAATAGATCTGTTTCATATTTTTTTCTATTTGAATTTAAAATAATTTATTTAATTTTTTTGTAATTAAACTAATGTATTTAAAATATAAAAACAAAAATTTCGAACAAAAATATTTTAATAAATTAATGTTAATAATAATAATTTTAAAAAGTATAACAAAAAGTAATAAATACAAAATTCATTTCTAAATTAAATTTGAATCAAGAAAATAACATTAAATTAGTTTTCAAATTTTTGTTATATAAAGTATTGTATATCATCAATGGAATAGTTAAAATTTAATTTAATAATATAAATTAATAAGTTTAAAACTTTTTTTAAAAGTAATGATTCATTCTTTGTTTTCCATTACACTATTTTGCAATTGTAACTAAGTTTAAAACTTAATTTTGTTTTATTTATATTAGTTCAATGGTTCAACATCAGTCATATCTTTCATTTAATTCTAAGTAAAATTAAATATGTTAATACTTACAAAAAAATATCAATACCAGTAATAAGAGAAAAATGAATAAATCAAGTATTATAATTATTAATATAGTGAAATAAGTTCACTTTAAAAATCCACACAACTTGAAGAAAATGTCAATTATCAACAAACTATGCTTTCGTTTGGAAGTAAACTGAATAAATCAATTCATTACTTATTAATTTGTATATCTATTTAAAGTGTGACTTTGAACATTCATTAGGAACAAGTCATTAAGTATTGATTTGAAAGATAATTGTATACCCTAAGAATATATTTTAAATATCCTAAGAAAGTGTATATCACTTATTAAATTTTATTTAAGCAACGAATTTATGATGAAACTCAGTTTTACAGTAATAGTAATTAATAAATAAATATTCTCAAAACAAATGCATTATTATTTGTTGTTCAAAACAACATTTAAGGAAATCGTTCAAACATTGAAGTATAAAAAAATAAAAAAAAATATATAAATAAAATAATAATATAAAATAATAATTGATAGTTGTGCAATTATTGCATATCTGATTGTATTTGAAAATATACTACCCCATAAATAATAAAGTAGTGAGAGTGCACTGTACAAAAATATTTGTATATAAGTATTAAGTATTTTTAATTATAACAATTTTCAAGCATTTGATGATCAAGCTTTTTATGAATGTTAAATAAATGGAGTATATTTTTTATCTTTTGGTAAAAGCTTCAATTTTAATTAATTGATAAATTCATTTAATGATAATTATTTCGGTAAGTAAGTTAAAAATATCAGTCTGGATAAAATCAATAACACTTTTCAAATATTTTATAATGTTGGAGCTAATGGTATATATTTTAAAAATACTGAACGTCGAAATCTTATTAAATCTTATTTTAAGTCTATATTCATACAAAGAAAAATAATTCATTATTCTCACAGGTTAATATATATAAATATTTCAATAAATAAACTGTATAAAGAATATCTTTATAGTATATAACATACATATAAAACTTTTTAAAATGCTCCACTGATAAAAATTGAGAATTGATATAAAAATGTTTTTTGTTAATACATTCTAATTCTTTTAATTTATTAAAGACTGTTAAAATGAATATAAAAAGAACCATAAAATACAGTATTATAAAAAAATATATAGAATTAAGCCTAAAAATTACATTGTTGTCATGTTTATTAGATCATAAAAATGTACAAAATATAAAAAGATATCATCTCTGAATTCAAAATGTTTAATAAAATATCTTTATATATATAGATATATATGTATATATTATTCATATAAATTCATATAAATATTTTCTAAATTGTATTCCATAATAAATACCAACAAGAATAAAAAATGGCGCCTTTCGGAAGTAAAAAAAAACTCTTAATATATTACAATAATTAATTTAACATTTAATATCATGGAAGTCGATTAAAACCTTTCGTTACAAAGATATAATACGAAGTCCTAAATGTACATGAAAATTATTTATTTAATTATAGAAAGTGTATGGACAACAACAAAGTGTATCGTTTTTCTAAACCCTTCTGGTTCTCTCGTACCATTTGGTCACTGATTTTATTCTAATCCTCAATAATATAGTAAATAACAGCACCACATAACATAATCGTATAATATATATGCAAACACATATATAATACTGTATCACAAATAATACTACTCTACTTTTACTTTCATTCGAAAACATGTCAGAGCTCTAAGTAAACTTTCTAATGATCATCCTTCGATTTCATCAAGTCTTTAATTACATTAAAAAATCACCTAATCGTTTAAACACATTAAAACTGAGTTTCACGCAAAATGTATTCAGACTCTATATTTACAGTCTGTAACAACTAAACCGTTCAATATGAAAGACATGAAGAATGATATGACTGACGGCGTGGACCCAGTCAATTGCAAAACAGTGTCGATGTGCATCAATTTTTACAGGGTTTATTGCAGTCGAGCTTCAACCAAGATCTAATCCGGCGCGGCTATTTAACCCGTGGTTAGACAGCCAGTGCCCCCTGGTCGTCCCGATGAGAGGCCGTAGATCCTGCTGGGCGACCTTGGTTCTACGACCACGACTTCACCCCATGAACATTGACCATATGACAACGCATCGTGTACTTGCGCGTGAAGACGGCCTGACATATCGGACAGACAGTGTCCCCTCTGTGTATACTGCGGTGATGTGCTAGGGAGTCCCCGCGATTGTAGGTTTTGCCGCAAACATCGCAAACCCATCGACCGCTTTCGTCGTGAATCGGCCGCGTCCTGCGTCGGACCTCCCGAATATGGCTGCTGTGAAGAAGTTGCTTTCCGTGTTCGTACTTCGAGTCTGCGCACACAATCCAAAGTATTTCCCATACACACATGGCCTCATTTTGTTTGTTTTTTTTTATTTATTTATTTATTGTATGTTTTACTTTACTTATTTACTTTTGATTGTCATTTAAAATTGTCTTAGTTTTATTTCAATGTTCATTTGACTTGAGTTTGACTCGAATTGCATGTTGACACTAAAATTCTGAATATATACAATTTGAACCGTGACCGGAAGTCGCGGAACCTAAGCGCCAGATGACACTCGAGTTCCCGGACAACTTCTGGCAGACGTGTAATGATTAAAAAGGCTAAAAGTAATTATGCTTTGAATCATGAGTACCAGTCAATGACCAAATATGCCAGGTATCTGTTCCGATTGGTAGCATACAGTGAATAAGAAATGAAAGAAAAATTATTGGTTATTATTATTATTGTGATTATATGTAATTGAAATGCTGGATTTTTGTTGCTGTTAGACACCTGGTATACTGTTGTCCAACGCACTAAACAAAGGGATGTGACTGTGTTAATTCGGTGGTCTAACGATAGGGCTCCCATAAGCAAATCCATCCAAATTATCCCTCTAAGCAAGAAGAAGAGAAGATTTTTGATTATTCAAGTGATTGCAATGTCAAAAAGCTTGCGTACAAACTGATCCTCGTTTATGATTCCGAATCATTTTTGTATCGTTTATTTCCTTTTTTTCGTTACAACAAATCATATGGACAGTAATAAATTAACAAAACATTAGCACGAGTCCTGGTTACTTAGGGGTTAAACTGAAAATAAAGTAGTCTCTTAAGCGACGCCGAGCGACGTTAATGCGTTGAAACGTAAATTTCATTAACGCTCGAACCATAGACTAAACGTCGTCGGTTCGAAATTGAATTGCTTATTCACAAGCTATGGCACTTCGTTTCGACGTCGCTCGACATCATCGTCTCGACAACGAACAACAAATCCTCCGCTCCAAATAAATACAATTGCGACGCCCTAAAATACAATTGCGAGCGCATACTTTGTTACTTTCGACTAATTTAATGCAACATTAAATTTTATTTTCTAAATTGTTTGTTCTCATCAATTCGTGTAAAAGTGTACTTGTTTCGATTGTAATGGCTCCATTCGATTGCAGCTTTATAAATACAATTGAATCCTGTTCAACAGTAAGTGACCGCGCAATTGTTGGGAAATAAATTGCTCCGATTCTGAACAACGCTTGTCTGCTTAGCTTCAAAGCTATTGATTATTAATTAACCACGGGTACCAAAAACAGACAAATTTTCAAAGCGATGCATCAATGGTTCAGCTGTATTTGTTTTTCTTTTAATGTTAAGCAACCATCATAGAGTCACGAACTCAAAATAAGAATCCTGAGTTTAACACAAAACTCGATTATTAATACAAAATGCATAAGTAAAACAATATTCACTTATATTTATAATCCACTATTAATTCAACTTTAAAAGTACCTTCAAAATTGGAAAAATCTAACATCCGGATTTGACGTTTGAAAAGAGAAATTTATTCCCACAACCAGTCACTTACTACTCAACCTGTAAAAGTAACATCTAATCATTAACTATACCGTACATATATGTATGTATGTATATATAAATATATTTACACATATATACAAACATTCAAGTTTTTAATCAGAGCATGGCATCCACATTAAATTCGTGTTCGAAAACCACGCGACGTAGTCTGGCACTTTTGCACATCGACGAGCCGATTGGCGTCCCGTAAAATCAATACCTTTGACAGGAATCAATATGCCAGTTGAGTGACGTTTCGTGTTTGACACAGCCCGTTTAATGTCAGTTGCACGCGCGATACACTGTTATACATCACGACGTATAAAAAAGAAAAAGAAGAGGGAAAAAAAAAAAGAAAAAAAAGTACGGAAAGTAAATGCAGGAAACGAAGTGCCGCTGCGGACCATCAATTTTGTATTTGCAATCAATAGAACGAGCGTTCGCAAAAACGTGCGACGATTCGCAGACGGAAATGGTCCCGGCAGCCTTGAAACGCGCCACAAACTGAGCAGAAATAAAGTTCAAAGTTGCACAAAATTAATCTTTGTCCTCGTCGCTTCTTCTTCTTTATTATTATTTTTTCTTTGTTTGGCAAGAACCTGTTTTGCGAAGTATCCATGGGATAACATAATCAAAATCATATAATAACCATAGCAATAATCACAAAAAATAAAGGAAAAACGTAAACGTGACGATAATCATAGTGATAAATTTGAATCAATAAATAATAGCAATGTTAAGAAACGAAAGAAAGGACGGTCGATCGCTAAGATTAAATTCAGTCGAACGGAGTCATCCAACGCTAGGATTAAAGCTCGGAACTTATGATTATTATTTACATCATTATATCAAATTATTCAGTCTATCGAGTTCGTTAAATATCAGTTAATTACTTCGTCGACTAATTCATTATTTATCACGCGATGCACGACGTTTAATACTAGCGTCAGCTGGGAGCTCGTTTGTCTTAAATTAAAGACCTAATCGTTAAGATGCGCGGCTTAATCGATTAATGCTGCGTTTGCATAGTTTGATGTTTTTGTACTAGTGACTTGCGAGAAATATGTGCACGAGTGTTTTTGGCGCTTTCAATTACCTTTGTTTCTTTTGCAAAAAATGTAATAAAAAAATAAAACAATAAAAAAGAGTAAAAGACTTTTTTGCAGCAAGAAAAAAAGTGCGCCTGCCAACGCTAAAATTTGCCACAAAACAAACAATTAAATTATATCACGAAACGATCACAGATTTGGAACAAACGAGACATATTTCTCGCGGGCGATTCCTTATACTTGTATAATTCTTAGGGTGCGTTTTTATTTGTACTGAAATTACTGGCAGTAAAATGTTAGTAGATGATGAATATAATGGCCTGAACCATTTAAATGAAGATAGCTTTATTCCTGGCAATAATTTCAGTGCAATTAAAAACACGACCTTAGACGAACGTTTGGAGTGTAAACGCTGGTCAGTTAATGATCTTGGTGGTTTTTGGCGATTGCAACCGACAGGCCGAATTCGTTGATTGCATTAACTGGCCGACGCCGTCACTCCGCGGGTCTGGGGTATTAAGATTAATCCACGTTATTAACATATCAGTGTGTTTCACATCTCAGTGGGACGGTTCTTGCTAAAAATTTATATCATACTGCATTCCAGTCGACGGAGTCGGACTAATTTCTAACGTCAATTTTTCACAGCATACTGTAAAAAATGCAACAAAAAAGTCAATATCAAATAGACGCAACGCAGCGGTTAAAAATTTGTCTCGCTCGTTGCAGATGAGAAGTCAATTTGCAAGTTGCAATTACGGGTTAATTCAAATGCGGATGCAAGAACTGCTGTGCCATCGACTGCACTTAATATAATTCAACATCTGATAATTCGACAGTTTCATATATTAACGTTGAATACTTTACGACGTAAAATTATTAACAATCATAACATTTAAAAACAAGTAACATCATCGATTATATTAACGTCAAAGTTGCTAAATATCATCATTTCCACTATACAAGATCACATCAAGAAGCAGATTTTATTCGAAATGAAATCCGTTTTTTGAGTGACAAAAAGCAAATAAAAAAAATATATATAAAAAGAACATTAGGTTTTAGAACTTAGAATATATGCAACAATGTTTTTTTTTTCGTTTTTTTTTCTTTTTTTTTCAAAAGCGTTATCATTTGACTAATACTAGACTTTGTATTTACAACTAATTCAATGCGTTTGTTCTTGGCGAACGACTAATGCTAATATTTGAATTGTTCTCATCTCCTATTTTTGCACAAAAAACAGTACGCTGTCCGAAATTTCAGACATTTTTTACAGTATTACAGCAAATGGCAGAATGGAAATACAATATTCGACGCCATCTTGGAGCGCATTGTGCCGTGGTCTATCAGCATTACCTTTAGTTTGGACACTGCGCTTCGGATTTTTCATAGTCAATTCTCAAAAGTCATCAGTGATCAATCACTTTGTCCTTTTATTAATGCCTTCTATCTTTCGTCTAACCAATCGCGATAATAATGCAAGGCTTTTTAACAGCAAAACAAACCGGACGAGTAACAAATGATGTACTCGTTATTAAAGTTCTGAATTAGTAAAATTTTTGGTACCAATTGTGGTGAACAAAGACGGTACACAATTGCAAGAACAATAAAAAATGTCACATTAAATCCATCATCATACATCCGATCTTTACTCAGACACGTTCACTCCAAACAAATTATCTTGCGAACATCTAAAACAGTAAAAAAACAGTCAATGAATTAAAGCCAAAGCACGGTATTAAACGTTTTGTTTTGATAGTTAAAAATGCCTTCGCGTAACAGCACAAACCAATTCGACCACCAATTCGATTGCCGTAACTGGCACAGCTGTCCGACGACTTCAAACGGCGTGGAATTGAATTCCTGAAAGGTATCCATTGCGTGTCGGTGTCCAAACTTGTAATTTACGCATTTGCAAATAGCTTACAAAAACAAGGTCAAAGGTGGTAACGACTGATGGAGTGGATCGTGGGTTGAGTGAACTCGTGCTTTTGGGTTTCAATTGATCACGACGCACGGCACAACGGCGCTGGGTTGGTGCTATGGAGGAGGGATGTGGGGAATGGATCTGGCCTCGTGGTACTCTACGAAGCAGGGCCAGCGGCACAGGCACGCGTTGCAGGCCCAGCACTTGAAGCGCGTCTGCCTGAGCTTTCCACGTGAGGTCAAAACACCGCGCCGCTTGCAGTGTACACATACTTTTCCATGGCCGTTTGCTTTGCTGAGGCTATGAGGCTGACCGAATACGTACGTAAACCACCCTAGAGAACACAATCGGCACAATTGGTCGTCTGTTAGTTAACGTCGAAGCGAATTTTCATTCGTCTTGTTCTTTTAAAATGTTTTTCTTTCATTTTTGTTTGCTTCTTTTATTAATAATTTATATTATAATTTATTTGATTATTATTATTATTAATTATTATTATTATAATTATAATTTTTTGGTTGGTTTTATTTTTATAATTTAGATTACACGCTGTTTTAATAATTTTAATCCTTTAAATTGATAGGTTTGTTTGGTTTAGTTTTGGTAATTTGGTTTCCTTAAGTATTGTGTACCATGCAGCAACCATTAGTAAACGTATAACGAATCAGTTCCCAGCACCAACCCAGAACCACAAGCCAGTCTAGAAACGAGCGACTAATACCCACAAAGTAGCATTGCCAGGTGCTAGTTCCATGTGCTCTTCTCGCAAGGTTACGGTTCGGTTTTCAGCTTAAAATGGGTGTTGACATTGTTTGTCGGAAATCGATAAACGAACGATGAGCTAGATGAACCACTTATGGGCACTCTTCGCGGTATTTTATTTTACTTCTTTTTCGTTATTTCGTTATCTTGCTTTAACACGCAACTTGCAAATGGATTTTTTTTCATATTTTCTAGATCAATTAAAACGTGAAACTATCCCTTTATTAGACATTGAAAAATTCGTTATTCCGTTAACATGACGTTTCATTTTTCAGATACGATTTCGAAAGACGTTTAATAAGCCATCTTCACAGCACCGTGCTCGTGAATCCGCTCGTAACACTTAATTTGATATATAAATGTTGTTGAGAAGTTATTCATATATTTTTGTGCAAATGTAAATCGCTGTTTGGTGTAAATGTTTCGTCACAATAAATGTTAAGTTGAGGCAGAACAAAAAAAAGTATTGCCGTGTAAAATGGTAATAATGGGAGTGTCATCGAAATCATAAACAAATTTGGATATTACAATTTCAGTTGTGAGGATTAAAAAATAACTGCTGACTTTTCAAGTCTCATCTTGAACTAATGGATCAAAGAAAAGACAGTGGAGTATTTAGAGCTTGATTGTACAAGTTTATTTTTGTAAAACTATTATTATATTATTATAATTACTAAAGCAAAAATAAATTCTGTTACATAACATCGCTGTCGAGTGATAACGAAAAGAAATGTATAAATTCAAGTCTAAAAGTTGTGTAGCCAGTTGTATCATAATGCTTCACAATGTCTGCATCAATAAAACTCGCAAACAAAAAGAATTCGTAATTTTCAATATCGAGTTTCCTATCCATATGGATTGTTTTTCTTAAAAAAGAATACTTTGGATTAAGAACTATCTGTGTCTGTATATAAAAACATAACGTTTATATTCTTGAAAATTTGCAGTGAACAAAGTGAAATGTAAAAAAAAAAGAAGTCGACTAACGGTATAAAAAAGAATATCAGCTTCAAGGAGAGCATTCTCGAAATCCAATAAACGTATTTAAAAAATGTACGAGATACCCAACAACGTTTGATGCAACAATAATTCCCGCACAATCATAAACGCATTTTTTAGCAATTCAGTGACTAGACTAATGTTTGACAGCATTCTGACGTTTGAACTAATACAAAGCGCTTGATTATTTTACCTCAAAGATGATTTCGTCCCACACCCTACTATCCATTAGAAATAAAAAAATATTTAATAAAAAAAAATACTGATACTACCCTATCTGTTAAAAAATTGCACAAAAAAGCAAAAGATGGTACAAAATACGAAAGTATATATCAATAATACATAATAATAAAAAATACATATTACTCAAACAACCGATCACGCATTCAGTTTAAAGTCAAAACAAAAAGATAGAAAAAAAGGATAACTGTCCAATGAACAAAAT